>JAODUK010004123.1:0-10998 GCA_027564635.1 Typhlichthys eigenmanni
ACACGGGAGGAAAGGGCCGCTGTGGCTCCGGCCGACAGCCTTTACCGCTTTCCCCAGTGGTACCGTCCGCCAGTCCTGTGTCTAGTGTCTAGCATTTGGGTCCGTACCTCCGTGCAGCGTGACAGTCATGGCAGAGAGGCAGAAAGGAGAACACATACACAGGCATCATACACAGGCAATGTTATGCTGTTACTTTCACTTGACAATTAAAATAATAGATTTTACAATTAAAAACGTACCATATTAATTTAATACTGAAAATGGTTAGTCGTTGTGGGAATATTGTGAAAAGCAATTGACTAAATCCATTCTGAACTAAATAGGAACACAGTACAAACATGGACAGACTTCCTGGAAAAGACACACTCCCATAAAGACAACATGTCAAGGCTACCAGGCTAGCTTGTATACGACAATCTATAAACAAGCTACAGTACTAACCCAGTACTTACTGGGTTCCTAAAATCATGCCTGGTCTTTTCCTGTGTAAATCTTATGGTATAATAAATGTGGGATACTGGAAATGCAGATACTTCCATAAAATCTAAATTGGCCCCCCACTCCCCCATCACCATTTTGTCAGCAACACACACACATACATACATGTCACAGCACAGAGCCAAATGGAAACACCATTAAGATACGCTTGTCATTGCTGGCTTGAATACCGGAAACTTCTGAATCTTTCCAACATTTATGAAGCTTAGCATGAAGATTAGTGGATGCCTCATAATAAGACCAGCTTTTTCATAGTACCTCATTGTACAAAACTCCAACACACAGATTTTAAGAATGTTGAAGAAGTGACGTGATGTTGGCCATATTGGCTTCTGAAACGAAAGCCTGCTTCTTAAAATAACCTTTTTGGTTAAGGTTGAGTGTGAAAACAACAGCCCTATTCCAAACTTCTCTGGGATAATTATGTCACCACTTGCATAATGCAGTAGTTTGTAAACAGCCTTTGAGTTACAGAGAAACATTTATGTGATATAATTGCATGGACAAAGGCACTACTGTATGTTATAGGACCTATATTGTAGGCCAGGGCTATTCAATTCCAGTCCTGTAGGGCCGCTGCCCTGCATGTTTTAGGTGTCTCCCTGCTCCAACACACCTGATTCTAATGAATTGGTATTTTGAAACCTGATAACAACCCAGTCATTAGAATCAGGTGTGTTGGAGCAGGGAGACATCTAAAACATGCAGCACAGCGGCCCTCCAGGACTGGAATTGAATAGGCCTACAATGTAGGCTATTTAATATTTTGCAACTTGCTGTTGGTTTGATCATGCATCTACAGAATAGTAGCTTTTTCAGATGTTTAGATAAAATTATTCAGAGACCAAGAAAGAACATTTCTATTTCAGAAAATTTAAGTTAGTATCTTGGGACTGGGTCAGCACTCTCTGTGGGGCCCAGAGACTAATGTGTTCTGGCTCAAGCGTTCAACTCCACATCCTTCATAGCAAGCAAAACACAGACGACATGTAAACAGGGGAAAACATACATTAACACACCTTCCTCATCACTCAGTAGTATGTTGACAACTAAAAACCCTGCTTTTAACTGTTAGTTCTCTTTTTAATTGAACCTCACATTTAACCACAGAAGTTCAAAAACACAATAAGTAATTCCTTGCAGAATATCTCTGAATATTTACATACCAGTGTGGTTTCTACAGTGATGCACACTGATAAACTACATTTATCCATGGAGACAGGCTCTTAGACGACAATATTTGAAAGACGTCCTTACCATAAATAAAAATTATTCATTTATTTATTCATTAGTGATTTTTTTATTACATTTAAAAAGTAAACTATTACTGTAAAATTAATGCATATTATGAATATAAGAGTCAAAGCTAACATATCAGACTTTGCTGGCTGTGCTTTATCTGCAATATTAGCAAAAATGTAAAAAAATGTTCCTTATGTTTTACCACATAACCTTTAGGTGCTTGAGTAAAGAACTTGTGTCGCGGTAATGACAATATGGGATTGGATTTGTCAGAACCAAGACCATCAAGGCACATGATGCTTACTCACTCTCTCACTCACTCTTGCAATGATTTTTGTCCTCAGGCATAAATGATTAGCCTGGTGTAACCAGACCATATTCACTGTGTGAATAGGTCTGGCCACGCTCCGTTGGGAAGTGTTCGCACTTCTACTACTTGGCGTAGACCTCTGTTTAATTTTGAATCTATTGGACAGCTCTGAAACAGCAGAGCTCGGCATCGGCATTGCTACAATTGATTTGATTGCCTCACCCCACCTCAACACTCTTGACTTCAACGTCATCTCACTAACCCACGCTGATTGGGCCGCCAGCAGTGTGGCTGTGCATACACTAACGTGATTAGGGTTTCCAGACCGTAATCTCAGTGAAATAAATTGAAGTGAGAACATAGTCGGGCGGAGCCAGGCTAAGAAATGATGGCTTTGTACACAACTGTAATGTTATGGAGAGTTATTGGAGCTGTTATTGTTATAGGTTTGTGTTATTGTAATGGTATTCATTCATTAGTATTTATTAATTCTAGTAGCGAACCGTGACTCTCGACACTGCAGCCATTCTCTTTGGCACAGGCAGCCCATATGATAGGGTTTTTTTTAAAGCGCTTTTGAAGCAGCCAAGCCTTTAGCAACGCATCTGTGTGTGATCGGGGACTTTAGCAGAACAGGTGAGCAAAAGCTTAACGATTGCCTATAGGCATAGAATACTATAGTAATGCTAACCTCACATATACACGCACACGCAAAATGCATAATACAGTACAGCTCGGTCTACACAATGGCGTAACAAGGCAACAACGGGCCAAAATGCAGTCCCCCAATGCAATCCAGAGAAAGCTCCTAGCTTAATAAAAGCTTAATAAAAGCCTATTTTAAAGCAAGTGTTTTCTGAATTTAGCTCAATTTAAATGGTAACATCGAAATGCACTGCACTAGCCTACTGATGCCAAATATCTGCAGTAGCTATAAGCATTCATAATAACAAGACATATGCATTGTCTTACAAGGCTGGCTATCATCTCACAAGTCAAACACCGTGACTAATTTAAACATTATTGGTGATGCCGCACCATTGACAAGTGAAAAGTGTGTTGGTTGATTAATAGGCAAATAGTAACCTAAATAAATTGGATGAAGTTGAACTTACTTCAGAAGGACACACTCCAGGCTTGCTTTACACTGAACTTGACTGTAATGCTTCCCTGGTCTCGCCGGTGTGGTAAGACCGGGGAAGGACTGTCCGCATCTCCAGCACCTCACACCCACATGTGCAATCAGATCGATTGCCTTCAGCCGTGTGGGTGTGAGGGCATATAGGCTGGGGACTACCGGAAAAGGGGGTGGGTTATTGTTTCACGTTCCTGTTCATGTTTTCTGTTCATGTGCTACGTGACTGTACACGCCTTTTGTTTAAGTTTTGTTTTTGCTAGTACCTGTGTTAAGTTGAGTTTAAGTTAAGTAAACACCGAGCGTGTGGCTCGTCGTCCCCTCACCTGCATCTGTCTTTTCCTTTTTCGTTCATTTGCACTCGCCTCACGACATGGCGTTACAGAATAACCCACCCAAAATAGAGTGCAATGGACTCGAGTTATGTGGCCGAAACCGCGAGGTTCACCTGGATGGCGGCGGAGATCTGTGGCATGTTGGCTGGCGGGCTCTCCGCAAAACCTCCGGCTGCGGACTTGCGTGGCCTCCCCCCCACTCCAACACCGGCCACGCCGGGAGGCAGCGCTTCTCCTCTCGGTTCCCCGGCAAGGACTGATTCGGCGCTTTCGCTGTCGGGGTACGGATCGGGGAGCGGCGCACGTATGTCCCCGCCCCCTCGGTATCACGGCACCCCTGTCTCCCTCGGACCGTTTCTCCGGCAGGCGGAGAGGTACTACATTTTTTAACAGCTCGAGGTAGGCCAGTGGGCGCGGAACACGGTGCTGTTTTTCTCGGGCCGAGCTCTCCAGTGGGCCGGAGCGGCTTTTTACCACCAGGGGGTGCAGCTCCCCGACTACCCGGAGCTCGTTTTGCTGCTCTGGGCCGCGTTTGGGCATGGTGAGTCTCGCGTTGTTACAGGCGACCTTGCCCACCGGACCACGGGTGCTCACTGGCCGGGTTGGTTGGGGGCTGTGCTGGGGGCCCGCCGGAGCCTCCCCGTGTCGGAGGTCCACTCCACGCCGGGGGTCCGCCGGTGCTGCCCCACGCTGGGGGCCCGCTGGAGCCGTCCCGCGTTGGGAGTTCGCTCCACGTCAGGGGTCCGCTGGACCTGCCCCACGTCAAGGAGCCGCCCCGCGTCAGGGAGCCGCCATTCGCAGACGGTCCGCCAGAGCCGCCCCGCGTCAGGGAGTCGCCGCTCGCAGGGGATCAGCAAGAGCCAACCCGCGTCAGGGAGTCGCCGCTCGCCGAGGGTCCGCCAGAGCCGCCCTGCGTCAGGGAGTCACCGCTCGCAGTGGGTCCGCCAGAGCCGCCCCGCGTCAGGGGGTCTGCCGCTGGGCCGCAGCCGCATCCCGTTTCCGCCGCTGGGCCGCAGCCACCGCCTGCCTCCTCTGCTGGGCCTTCCATGCCGCAGCAGCTCCATCTGGCCTCCTCCTCTGCTGGGCCTTCCATGCCGCAGCGGCAGCAGCCGGCCTCCTCCTCTGCTGGGCCTTCCATGCCGCAGCGGCAGCAGCCGGCCTCCTCCTCTGCTGGGCCTTCCATGCTGCAGCAGCAGCAGCCGGCCTCCTCCTCTACTGGGCCTTCCATGCCGCCGCAGCAGCAGCCGGCCTCCTCCTCAGCTGGGCCGTCCCTGCCTCAGCAGCCCCAGCCGGGACTTTCCGCCGCGGGGCTTTCCATGCCGCAGCCGCTCCAGGTCGGGGGTCGATCGGAGCCGCCCCGAGCGGGGGCGCTGCCGGAGCCGCCTCGTGCCGGGTGTCCGCTGGAGCTGCCCCGCGTTGGGAGCCCGCTACACGCCAGGGGTCCGCCAGAGCCGCCTCCGCCGCTGGAGCCCGAGGCCTGGCCGTTGCCACCGCCGCTGGAGCCTGAGGCCTGGCCATGGCATCCTGATCCCACCTCCAGGCCGCAGCCGCCCCGCGATGGGAGTCCGCTCCACGCCGGGGGTCCATCGGAGCCGCCCCGCGTCAGGGAGCCACTTCACGCCGGGGGTCCGCCGGAGCCGCCCCGCGTTGGCAAGCAGTGCCACGCCGGGGGTACCCCGGAGCTGCCCCGCGTCAGGGAGCCACTCCACGCCGGGGGTCCGCCGGAGCCGCCGCACGTCAGGGAGCCGCTCCACGCCGGGGGTCCGCCGTAGCCGCCCCACGTGGGCAAGCAGTGCCACGCCGGGGGTCCACCGGAGCCGCCCCGCGTCGGGAGCACGCTCCACGCCGGGGGTCCGCCGGAGCCGCCCCGCGTCGGAGGGGCGCTCCACGCCTGGAGTCCGCCGGAGCCGCCCCGCGTTGGAGGGGCGCTCCACGCAGGAGGCCCGCCAGAGCCTCCTTGTGTCTGGGAGCCGACCCGCCGCTGGCTCTGGCCGCGTGCCCGAGCACCGGAGGGGTCCCGCCTCCACCGCTGGTCCTGGCCGCCTGCCCGAGCTCCACCGAAGCTCCGCCACTGGCTCTGGCCGCCTGCCCGGGCTCCACCGAAGCTCCGCCACTGGCTCTGGCCGCCTGCCCGAGCCCCACCGAGGCTCCGCAGGGGTCCCACCTCTGCATCGGGTCTGGAGGGTTTGCCAGGCCGTCGGAGGAATCCTGCCGAGGGTACCGGTCGGTGTCCCAGGGAGGGGGGTCCTACACCGGTGAGAGGCGTCGCCAGGAGGCGCGCCTTGGGGGGTGGTACTGTAATGCTTCCCTGGTCTCGCCAGTGTGATAAAACCGGGGAAGGACTGTCCGCATCCCCAGCGCCTCACACCCACATGTGCAATCAGATCGATTGCCTTCAGCCGTGTGGGTGTGAGGGCATATAGGCTGGGGACTACCGGAAAAGGGGGTGGGTTATTGTTTCACGTTCCTGTTCATGTTTTCTGTTCATGTGCTACGTGACTGTACACGCATTTTGTTTAAGTTTTGTTTTTGCTAGTACTTGTGTTAAGTTGAGTTTAAGTTAAGTAAACACCGAGTGTGTGGCTCGTCGTCCCCTCACCTGCGTCTGTCTTTTCCTTTTTCGTTAATTTGCACTCGCCTCACGACACGGTGTTACATTGACAAGTTCAGATTGACTGTATGTGACTCATGGTGACTGTGTGAATGCTTCTGCCCTCCGTGACTACTGTAGCTTTACTGTATGGGCTTCCCGCCAAACAAGGTGAGCTGAGTAGAGGATAGAGAGTGAACTACCTAAATGCCTGCATGCATCTTTACAGTAAGTGAGAATGAAAACATTTGGCCACTGAAATTTGATCTACTGTAGTATAGTATCATGGGACACAACAAATAAAAAAGTGAGACAAATTTCCTATTCCAGGGAAGGTATTGCTAAGCCAAGATTAAAGCGGCGCCATCAAGTACGTGTAGTTTGGTCAAAATTGCATTTTGGGGGAGGAATTTAAGGGTAAAGAGGTAGTGTATTTTTGACCATGTCATGTTTAGAGGTAACATGCAAGGTTGGTTTGCGTGTTTGTGGAAACCTAGTGCACAGCAGGCGTGAAGATTGAGCGTTTTAATAAACTATTAGTGTTTACTAGTACATGTCAGACAAATATGAAGACCCAAGGGTGTAACTACCCATAATGCAAACAATGCAGACGCATTGGGGCCTGGCATCAGCCAGCGGCCCTTATTAACGATCAGTTTGGCCCTCTAACGTACAACTCTTCCTTCAGCCGAGCTTCCGAGCTGGTCAAGCTCCAGATAACAACCATTACTGTTTAATTGCTAACCACCAGTAGATATATATATATAGTGCTCAATATATAGTCATTTCCTGGAATGGTCATTCTTGATTTTGTTTACAAAATCAGCTATGTATAAAACACACACACACACAGGTTATTTACCTCATAGTAACATTAGCTATATATTTAGATGACAATAGAAAGTCAGAAGTCATATCTATTGGAATTATATTGTATCGACCAAAATTAAGAAATATATTATGATATACATTTTGGCCTTATCGTTCAGCCTTACTTTCAATTAAATCTAAGACATAAACCTGCAATGGAAATACAGGTGCATCTCAATAAATTAGAATATTGTGAAAAATATAAGTAATTTCAATATATCAATTGACAAAGTGAAACTTACATACAGTATAATGGGGACAAAATACACACAAGTGAAATAGTTCAAGCCTGTATTTGTTTTAATCTCATCTATTCATAGAAAGTCGAGTGTAAGGAAAAATTGTGGTAGGAAAAGGTGCACAACATATACAACTTATGTGCAAAACAAATCTCTGTATTTTTATTACCATCTATCCATCCAAACATCCATCCTCATCCGCTTGTCCGTAATTGGGTCGCGGGGGCAGCAGCTCCAGCAGGGGACCCCAAACTTCTCTTTCCCGAGCCACATTAACAAAATCTGACTGGGGGACCCAGAGACATTCCCAGACCAATGTGGAGATATAATCTCTCCACCTAGTCGTGGGTCTTTAAATATATTAAAATGTTAAAATTAGTGAATGTTTTGATTTGAGCTCAAAGTTTTCAAGCATTCTCGAGAATGAGTAACCCTGCCTTTTAATATAATGTATGGGCTGAAAAATTATAACTAAAGGAAGGCTAGGCTATTTTTTGCTTTTCACAATTTGTTATTTTTGGGTGCATTTTCAAAGAAGATAGTCTTAGCATTTCAGTTTAATACCCAATAAAACAAGGGCAAGAAAACGCGGCACATCACATAACTTGGGGAAAACATTTAGACCCAGCTCAGGTTTTTCCACAGCATGTGGCCAATTTGCTTAGGTAGTTTTAAAAGTCAGATGGTAAGGTGATGTCATCCTAAAATAAGTGCACGTTGGCTATACTGTACAGCACCCCACTCTGCTACACGCGGACAAAATAACTGCTGTGTACATGATGCGTGGGGAGTCTCAAGGGATATGCAAATGATAGTCGTGCCTTCAGCTGCTCTGCCCCCAGACTCTGGAAGTCTCTTCCCTTGCACATACAACATACTACCAGTCACCTCATTTGCTAAACCCATGTAGTTAAAGTTGCCTATAACATTTTGTTGACCCTCATCTACTGTACCATTTCAATATTTTGTTTGTTTGTTTATTTTTCAAACCTTTTTATTTATTTGTACTTTTATTTAATTGTTTCTAAAACATATACTTATTTTAATCAAATGTACTATATTGTTTAAGTTAGGGTTATTTGTGTATATATACAGTATGTATCTTTGTATGTATGTATGTATGTATGTATGTACAGAAGATTTAAGGTTGGAACCTATTATGCCATTATTGACAGGCTCAGTTCGTGCCTATCCAAATGGATGTAGGGTCGGCTCTAAGGGGGGGGGGGCCCAAATGGAATGTTTGCCCCCCCAAAAAGTTGTTATATAAATTGTTAACGTGTGAATAATTGTGACATTAATTTTTCTTCAAATGGATTGTTAATGGTGCCACTTTGAAATAGGACATGAAACCATAAATTGTTATAAAATGCATATACCCATAACATAAATGTTATGATATTAGACCCATTTAGTGGCAACGTCGACTTCACCAACGTGCACGCAGCTCAGCACCAGAAGTCCTGTTAAGCCCCATATATAAAATACATAATATTTGTTGCAATTATCACTATGACTCTACATTATTTCACCTGCTATTGGTCCTAGATGATAACACTTCATGTGCTTTTGCCATTTAGGTCACTTTTCAGCAGACCTACACATTCTGGCACACTTGTTTCATCAACAAACAAATAAAAAGCATGCATAGAAGCTTCTATGTGGCGGGATGCACTAATAACAAGGTAGGACACCCAGAACTAACTGTAAAGCTGTCAAAGTGAAATATTTAGTCAGAATTCATTGTATATAGGCCTACAGGCAGAAACAGTGCATAAACTAGGCTCACTGAAGAGAACCGCAATCGGCGCGAAAAATATGCTAAATTACAACAAAAAAACAGTCAGTATTTCACCGTGTCAGAGAATTAGTTTAGAATGCAATGTCAACCAACGCCACAACAACATAAATTGTCTTAATGGTATGGTCATGAACTGATGGATGTTGGGCCAATTGTGTTTAGAGTAGTGCTGGGCAACGATAAAAATTTTAATTGGGATTAATCACATGCTTTACATTGATTAATCTCGATTAATCACCTTGTTTTGCGCAAAATTCAATAATTAATTCAAAAACAGTGTATTGCGCACTTTTATAGTAAAAGTATTGCTATATGTGTAGCACTTAGAATATGTTTTTGTAAATTAAATAAATATGAATGTAATCAAATCAAATATAAAACCAAAGCTATATGCCACTGCTTGGGCATTAACATTTTATATAGTTTGTTAGAGAAAGCAAGTTAACCTCAGAGTCCAGAGCCACAATCATAACATTACCATCCGAGCAACAGCATGTAAACATTTATACATCTTTTTTTTTTCAACAACTGCCTGCAATTTGTAGCTATCTACTTCGCTATGGCATTTGCAGCTTGTCTTGCTTTTTGTTTATCTATACATCTCCCACACAATGCATCCATTGTAGTCTGCCAAAACCTAAATTTTTGAGAGTCTAACACTTAATTTCCTGCATTTTGGTCAAATGTTATGCAAATGTTAATTGGTGCCCTTTCTGCACGGGGGAAGATCAAAATTAACAAATACTTATTATTTATATGCTATAGTCACAGTTCAAGGCGCTGTTACATAGACTTTACATTAAGCTTTCTTAAAACGATTTCCAAATATGCAGTTTTATTATAACAAATCTAACAAAGAAAATCTTATTTTTACGTTCTCCTGACCTAGACTATACCTAGGCTTCGTTACGCAAGGCACAACAATTGTGTGGCTGACTGTTTAGTTTATAGTATTGATTCTAGTGGAACGACAAATGTGAAACCGGACAACCGAAAAGGATTTTATAACAGGCTAATCAACCCGGTTATATCTGGATAATGGGAAACACTATAGCCTAATAAACAGCTTATGATTCGCTTTAGCAGAAGACTTCCCGGTTGCGCACCTGGAACATCGCAGGCTACACAAGCCGAACATTATGAGACTCAAGTTACGCAACGGCCTCCCTTTTTTAAGTTAAACGGATCGGTTGTACGCGTTTTTAATAGACTACTGTTATTGGTTAATTGTGTTGTGCTTCTGCAGGTGCAGTCTACAATATTGGACGTACAGGGCTCTGCCATACTCTCTGCGTGCTCTTGACAGTTCATAGGCACAACATGACAATGACAGGAAATATATGTTCCCAACCCCAAACAGTGTTTTTTTATTAGGGATGGCTTGGCCAGAACTAAGTGGTTGGGCCATCCTCGGCCTCAGCGTAATTTGAACACTGCTCCCTTCCCTGTTTGTTTGGGTGTGTGATTTTTTAGCATCAAGTAGATAGTATTGCATTCCAGTGATAAGAAAATGTAAATTTGCAGTGATTACAAATAACTTTGGTTTTATCAACGCCGCCGTATGGAAGAAATTTAAATGAAAATGTCCATGTAAGTGTTAGAGTTCCGTACTTTTTTCCATATTTCTATCCCTGTACAATACCCCTATACAATACAAGAGGTATACATTATCAGCAGTGTAGTTTCACAGGGCTAACATTGCCCTAACGATACAATACTAGTAAAGGGTAGTGATGAGTGCAGTGAAATAAGATTAAGCCCATCTGTTACTTTGTTTTTGTCACGCCCACGTCCCGTGGTGGGGCGGTACCAGCCTCTCCTGCACGCTCCCGCTCCCCGGAGTACTAATCACTGATCTGTGACAGGTGGTGGAGACAACGGCGATGGAGGAGTATGTCACGGAGGCGCTGGAGCAGGGCATCATCCGACACTCTACCTCTCCAGCGTCGGCCAGTTTCTTCTTCATCGCCAAGAAGGA
>JAODUK010004124.1:0-10998 GCA_027564635.1 Typhlichthys eigenmanni
GTTAGTCGAGTCACTCCATGTCACATTGAAATATGTTATCTAACTGTTAATCCAAATGTATATCAAACATGTATGAGTATGTGTGAGTTTACTACTGTGAATGTTGTGAATATTGCAGGTGCTATATGCATTTAGATAATCGGACATAATAATAATATTAAGGCCATATCAGTTTGAAGGACAAGGTAAATTAAGCCTTATTTTATTAATCATTTCTTATTTTAACTTTAATAATTTTAGGATTCTTGTGTTTTTCATTTCGGTATGTAATTCCTTTCTGTAAAGCACTTTTTGCTGCAACTCTTGTGCTATAAATAAAGTATATGATTATTACTACAAATCAAGTTTATTATTAGATCTTAAATAACATACTGTGTATGGGGCAAGAGTGGTCTAACTCACCTTAGTGCTTATATAACTGCTTTGGGCAGTTTATTTGACGACTCATGTTAAATTAATTAAGCATGATCACACTGATACGTACACACCTACACACACATTCCTACCTTAGAGCCACATGGCAGGAGTTTCTTCCAAGGAGTCAGGTTTTCCGTGCAGACAATCTCACGAGGCAGGGTGGCGTAACGGAGGAAGCGATGGTCGGTCACTGCACACAAGCACACATGAGGTGGCCTGGCATTAGCATATACTGTAGTGTAAGCTAGCATTAGCACAATCACATAGGGTGGACTAGCATTAGCACTAGCACACATTGTAGGCTAGCATTAGAACAAGTGGCATATGTTGTTGGCTAGCATCAGCACTAGCACACAGGGTGGACTAGCGTTAGCACGATCACACAGGGTGGGCTAGCATTAGCACTAGCATTACAAATAGTGGCACATATTGTTGGCTAGCATTAGCACACATTGTGGGCTAGCATCAGCACTAGCAGATATTGTAGGCTAGCATTAGCACTAACAGATATCATAAGAGCATTAGCAGTAGCACACAGGGTAGGTGAGGATTAGCACGGTATGGCTTATCAACATAATGACCCTACAGCTATGATGATTAAATGATGGGGTAGGAAAATCCAGTGATCTGGGTGTTCAACTGTCAGCCAGGGGGTGGCCTAACTGTAAGCATCCCTGAGCAAGATGCCTACATGTAAAACGTGCTGTAACGTTACTGGAGTGAAATTAAATGATCTGTGCGACCTGTACCCAGTTATAAATCCTGCCATGCAGAAATCCCAGGTCATCTTTCAGGGTCAACAGCACCCCCCATATAGAGATCACACTGCTACCCTCAAGGCAGAGGTTCCATCAACCAAAGCGTTCTACTAACAGATACTTGAGGTCTGTTAGTTGCGGCGGTTAGTCTTTTAAATATAATAGGACTAAACCTCTCACTGAGTAATGTACTCACAGATCGTTTTTTTATAAAATATTTTTCCTTTTCCTTCTTCGGAGACATTTTATTTTATTATTCTAGTTATGTATAGTGATATACATCACTATACATCACACATAGGACTATGTGTCTATGTTTGTATGTGTATATTGTACGTGCCTGTATTTACTTACTGTATTGACTGCTAATGTAAACCAAATTGCCCCCCAAGGACATTAAAGTTTTACTATACTCTACTTTGGATAATCATTATACTGCAGTTAATATAAAAGAAAATGAGCGGCATCACCTTTCCACAGCCTTCCCTAAATACATGTGCTCAGGAATATAAATGCAAATGTTACTGACCAGTACTTTCTCATGGCCTGTTCTAGTGTGAGGGGCTCCATAATATATCGTTCTATGGGGGCTCCTGAGCCGGTTGCCAAAGAAGGCCTTCTGCGTGAGGGCATGCACATCCACAGGAGTCCTACCGTTTCCTATACCCAGCGGTTTGAATGAGGCGGTGGGCTGGACGGTGTTGGTGCTGTCAATGAAGTTCAGGGAGGCACAGAAGATCCCTGACAGGACATTGGTCAGTTCCTTCCAAGCGCCGTCCACACTGTTAACAAATTAGAGACTGTGATGTTGCCATGTCTTTGTTTTGGGAAAATTAAGGGGTACCACTAATGGTCACAAAAATGTTATTCAGATACAAAAAAAAAGGATTTTCTCAGTAATGTTTTTTTTAAAATGTGATACCAGTTTTATCGTGAAAACTATTTCACTAGACTTTACGAAGTACATTTACTGATGCTCAAGGACAGCATTTACAAAAGGTTGACATGCACAAAACAATTGAACGGTGAAATGTGCGTACTCATCTTTCACTGCAAATGTAGAGAGTTGTAGAAAAGGTGTATGCGGGGAGAAACGTGTGCATTTGTGACGGAGTCCATCCCACCCGGGATGCCACGACACGTCAAAGCCCAAGGGCTCTGGGATCTGTCGCTAGAGACCCCAAACACAGGCGCCTGTACTCACTCAACGACGGTGTCCTGGAACCACACCCAGAGCTCTGCCCCCGGAGGTGAAGGCAGGAAGGGTTGCCCCCACTGCATTGTCCTCCAGTAGCCCTGCGTGAAGGAGATGTGGAGCTCTCGCACAGAGAACTTGGAGATCACCTGGCCAAGAGACTTGGGGAACAGCCGGTAGTGGGACACTACAAGGAACGATAATACACATTTTGTAATTGCATGGGCGTAGATTTTGTTTGAACACTGGGGATGGGGGGTGGGGGAAATATCAAGCGGGGGTCTCAAGGTCCTCCCCCAGAACATTTTGAGAAAGAAACACTTCTGCATTCTGGTGAATTCTTATGGAACAATTTGTGGCTTTTCTGCATCAATGTAGGAATGTAGAAAGGTTTATTTATTTAAAGGAAAACATTAAATACAGGAAAATATATGGAATAGAATGCAGAAAGGGTTATCAATTATGTTATGTTATGGGATGATCTATTGTAGGCAAAACTGACTTAAAACAATATTAGTCTACTACACATTTTGGCCATAACCTAATACAACTACTACTGGAGAAGAGACTTTGTTAAAGTCTAAATCACGGAACTGTCTCTAGACTCTGTAGCACTCCGTCAGCATCTCGTCTGTTCTCTGTTTAAACACAGCACCCGAACCAATGAAATACAGTGTTATTGCAGTCTCTTCTCACCACCAGCAATGGCAACTAGCCTACATTACATTTGATGATTGGCCAAAGGTAGGCTTACATTATGAGTGTTTATTGCTGAATGCTGCCTCACCTTTATCTCCTTCCATGAAGTCAATGTCCCACCGGGTGCGAAACTGGAAGCTGGCATAAATATCGCCCGAGCGCAGCGGCCTTAAAACCAATTCTTCCCGAAAGTCGTCTTTAGATGGTGGTACAGATGCAGCACCCACTGACTCTGATGTAGAGATGGCCGGCTGGGTGTCGCTTGTAGCATCGCTGGGGGTCGCTTCGCCAACCTCAGTCTCTTGCCTGTCCTCCACCACGGGTTCTGGTGTAGAGGTGGCCGGCTGGGTGTCGCTTGCAGCATCGCCGGGGGTCGCTTCGCCAACCTCGGTCTCTTGCCTGTCCTCCACCACGGGTTCTGATGTAGAGGTGGCCTGCTGGGTGTCGCTTGCAGCATCGCCGGGGATTGCTTCACCAACCTCAGTCTCTTGCCTGTCCTCCACCACGGGTTCTGCGGATGGTGGCTCCGCTGTTTCCGTGAATTGTACTGGCTCGCTTAGAATAACCGTTTGTTCCTTATCCACTACATTGTCAGTGCCACTAATATGTACAGGTTCTTGAATATCTGCGGCAATTAATAATATTACGCTACAAATAGCGAGCACAAAACATAAATGAATGCACCTATACGCCATCTTTTCCGGTAAACGCACACTTCCGTGTTTGACGCGTAAAGTTCGACCAATGGGCTGCGTGCGTAAAGAGCGTCACTATTGCTTTGTTTTACTGTAAAACCAAAAATCTCAATTATTGACTCATCTAAATCTGTGCAATTTTGAAACTATCATACCATGTCAGACTGACACCAAACTTGAAAATAGGCTTGATATTTGTATTCCTTCATTAATTCATGGCATATGCACATGTTTTGCACACAGAACAATTGTGTTTTGTTGAGGATTACATTATAGGCTACAATTATAGGCTATAACTTAACCTAATACGACCACATAGGCCTACATTATCCTCCTAAAGAACAATTACTGTATTTATGGTATATAATATTTAATAAACACGTTATATTTGTGAACGGGAATAGGCAACAGGATATGTTAAACTGCTCATGCCCTATTATCATATAGGCATCCTATAATAATTTGTCGATACATCTATCACCATGAAGCTAGCTCTATTTACCCTGGCATTTTGCACTGGCCTGTACAGCCCTCCCCATGGCAACGTCTGAACCATATTTCATATTGACGACATAATGGCTAAATGATGCAAAGGGAGTGGGCAACGCAGAGGCGTTATGATACTTGTGGCACTAGATTCGACTAGACGGTCACTGACTGAAGTGCCTACCCAAGAAGACCAATAGATGTGCGCCGCATGCTGGCCTAGGTGGCCATGATGATGCTGGACACAGTCGGGCATATTTTGGGGGCTCATCACCCCTCCCTCATTCACACATCGCTGCGCGTCCGCGCGTACCTTCAGCCCAGACGCACGCACACGCACCGACAACATAGCCGCTGCTAAGACATTCTGCTCAGCCATGGCTAGACCCCGGTAGACGCTCAAAGCGGCCGTTGTCAGAACGAATTATATCCACAGAATTCGCTGGTTATTTCTGACCTTGCCCGCGTCCGTTTGGGCTTTTTATTATTTGATTCAGAATTCCTGAGCTGCGTTCCCATGGCTACGTCGGATGGAATGGACGGCTGTGTTCTGCAACGAGGCAGATCTCAAAGTGACCCGAACATACTCACCGAATCAGGCATCGAATTAGTGCACAGCACAGGTAAGGCAAAATGGTATTGTCTGTATAGAATGCATGGCAATGTGGCTTATTGCTTTTGTATTATAAACAATAATCCTTGCTCGCACATGCATGCTTGGATATACAGAAATGTAAGGACATTTTGGTAATTGGCGAGTAGCCTAAGGAAAATAAATGTGCAACGTGGACACTGGGATTTGGAAGTAGCCTATATCATGCCCTAACCTCCCCTCTATCATCCTCAATGAATGGATGCATGCCCCAACAAATGCGCGCCTTGCAGAGACGCCTGTAGCCCGTTTAGCTGTTATGGTTGCGAGAACAGTTATAAAATAGACTATATATCTATACTATAGACTACTATGATATAGCCACCACCGTAATTCTATCATCATCCCCATCCATGTATTTTTGTGGGCTAGCGTGTCTCATTGGAGTAGCCTACTTGGTCGATGTGTGACCGAGTAAAATATCTGCTTGTCCAGCATTTCAGGCTCACTGTCTAGACACGTTTACTGCTCGTGGTCTGTGAAATAAATTGAATATAACCGCGGACACACAAATGCAACTCCCATTGTAAGCTACGAGAGCGATGTGTATTTTGAGCATGATTTTGAGTTCTCGCTGTGGGTGTTTCCACTTGTGTCTTTTCTGTGCGCCTAGTCACTGCGCATTGGCGGCGTCAACTGTAGACGCTGTCCCTCATGTGGAACGGATCCCAGTGCTACAGATCAATGGCCCTGCCCGGTTCCACGTGATCTATTGGTTCGAAAGCGTCCAGGCAAACAGTGTGTAGACCCCCACCATAGCCTGCCTCCTGCAGGTGCGCTTTACAACACGGAGATCTTGTTCATCTCTGGTCTGTCATCCATATGCATAAGGTGTCATTTTGTTTTAAACGCAGGGAGATATGTAGCATTTTTCTGATGTTGAAGTAAACCAAGTATACGTATACGTTTATATAATAATCTATATATTTATACAAGCTTTTTACACACCAGATCTATGAGTAACAATGCATTTTGTTCTGTTGTGTTTATATCCAGTATATGATGATAGTATGTGGGCTGGAGCAATTTATTTTTTCCTGTTGAGGAGGCATCATCATGAACCCATCACTGCAAATCCACAGCAAACATTACAGTGTATTCACCTTCCCCCTTTAACGAGAGCCGTTATGGCCACACTGACATGCTGACAAAATAACACCTGTCCGGGGACATCAACTCCCCATTGTGTCCTCATGGCGGGCTCTCGCTGGCCTCTGCCCTCCTGTGACTAATGTAATTCACACATAGTGGATGTGGTGATGTCAGTCTGGGCCCCCGACACACCGGATCAAAACAACATGTTGCCAGTGCAATTTAGAATGCATTTTAAAATGTAGGTTCTTACTTTTAGAGCCCTACAAGGAGAAGCGCCCCCTTACATATCTGACCTGATACAGTGGTGCACGTCCTCTCGTAGTCTCAGATCAACAGGTCAGAGATCTCTAATTGTTCCCCGTACACATTTTAAAACTAGAGGGGACCATTCTTTTCAGGCAGTGGCACCTAGGTTGTGGAATGCCTTGCCCCCTTTCCTACGCTGCTTGGATTCGGTGGAAACTATTAAAACACAGTTGAAAACTCTTTTATTTAAAGAGGCTTTTAGTTAGACTGTAGGGTGGTGAGGCCGGTCTGACGTGTATTTCTGTTTATTTGCTTTTGTTTGGTTATTTATGTGTGTCATGTATTTACTATTGCTGTGTATTCCCCTATAGTTGTGAAGCACTTTTTTATCTGTGAAATGTGCTATATAAATACATTTTACTTACTTACTTACATGCAACCCTGACAGGCCAGCTATGCCATCGTCCCCACACACGCTCCCTATACTGTAAGTGTGCATAACAGCATTATTGTGGAATTGCTGACTGACATCTGTACAGCATATGACCTATAAACTGTAAAATGTGACCAGATCTTCCGATTGTCCAGTTGGTCAGTTGACTTCTTAAATATCTACGCCCTCGTAAGCTCCGCCCCCCACACAATTGAAACACATTGCGAAGCCTGGAGGATTGTTGTTGTGTGCGGGTATGCATCACTTTGTTTGTGTTGCTATTTACAGAACTTACGCATAGAAGTACAGTAGTCTTTTTGTCAACACGCACACAGAGCGCTAAGCTAGGAGATATTTTATGTGAATTTGACAAAAGTGTTTTAGCTTATTATTAGCTTACAATAGATGACTATACCTTTTTAAAGGGCCGTCTCTGTCTGGGGACCCACAGTACACATTGTCTGTACGCTCCCTCTCTGTGGATCTTCAGTGCACTGTGTCCAGTTGCCACCACCGTCCACCCACTGCCAAAGTATTACCAAAGTCCTTACAGACAAGTCTGGCCGCTTGGCAGCCATCTTGCCTCTGGGCTGTTATTACGAAGACCATCATGGCTAAATGAATGGGCGGAGAGCCATAACTGCACATTCAATGGTCACTGGGACATAAAAACTGCATACAATGACAAGTAAAATCTGATTTAAAAAAAACACGGCTAAAAATGTTTTGGAGATGCACTTAAATTAAAGGTTTAAAAATGAATTGTTTCCCTTAAAGGTTATATCTCTACTATGGATGCACAAATGTCAACTTGCGTCAGTGCAACCACACCCCACTCTTAGAAAAATAGGTAAAAAAAAGTTTAAAAAAAAGTAAATGTGTAAACTGGGGTGGTAGTCTCAATCTCTTCTGGCCATTAGCACAACGTCACATAAGCAACTCTGCTTAACGTCTGACGCATATACCCTGAAAGTGCTGTCGTTTAAGCTTGACAGCACTTTCCAGAAGTTAGGAAGTCGATCTTCATTGACTGTTAGCATTGTCACTTACAAAGTCTGTATCTCTAATTCTGGTGCGACACGGGTGCAGTGCTTTATTTACACATTTCAGACCTGCAAACGGTGAGCTCAATGGATTCCTCAGTGTAAGCTTAACGTCTGATTTTGTCATTGAGTTACTTTATGTGGTTGGTCGTCGTGCATGTCAATCAAAATACCTCTTCTGTCAAGTAGGCGGATCTTGTCACAGTTTAACCAGTGCTGTGTCCCAGAGGTGGTTTGACGCATTTGCACTTTTATCCGATCGTACCTTTTATTCTAAGGCTAAATATGTTAACGTCCGGCGTTATAAAGGCTTTCTCTTTTCCTCTAACTGCCATATTTGCCACTAAGGATGTCTCCCATAGAGTTCCATTCGGAATTCTCTAAGTGGTCTGTCTCTTCTATATAACGTCTCTCTGGCTGTTTCTCCCCCAGCTGCTTGCAGTGTCAGACATTGCCTTCAGTGGAGAGAGAAGTCAGTGTACTATATAGGAACACAGAGAGACATCAGGGTCAGCTGTACTCGTGCCAGCAGCCATGGCCCGGTGATCCATTTTGAATGGTGCAGCCTCTCATTAGGGCAGCATGTCCGATTTGATACTGTGTCATTCTACAACCACCTGGGACCATAAGACTGCCGACATCAGCGGCAGTGTGAATCCCTATGTAAACCGTTAAAGGCACACTGCAAAAACTAACATCTAACCTAGTGTGATAATCTTGTTTTTAGATTTAAAGTCTAGTTGGACTTGGTTCTAATATACATTTTTTATCTAGTGACTTAAATTAAGTAAATCTGCACTTATTTTAAGAAATCGAATCAAGTGAATTTCACTTACTGCACTGGCAGCAAAATTTGCTTGTTTTAATCATAAGCAAGCTCAAAACTAATATATTTTCACTTATATTTGATAGGGCATTTTTTGCAGTGTAGTCAGTTATGATTTTAAGCTAATATGCTCTTTGTCAAATTCACCAAATATCTCCTTGCATAACTTACCATTCTCTGTGCATGTGGAATAGAGCTCCATTCAAAATTCTCTAAGCAGCATGTCATGCTGAAAAAACAATCCAGAACTTCTACACAGCCCTGGCTCCGTAAATAGGACAAAGAAAGTGGCGAACACCGCTCACAACAACAATGCCCGCTTGGCATTTCAATGTGTTTCAATGTGTGGGGTAGAGCTTCTGTGGGAGTTTGTTTTGATTTGAGCTCAAAGTTAGCAAACAATATGAATGACAAACGCTGCCTTTAAGTAGTAGTAGTAGTTCACATTGGAAGGAAGGGCATTTTAGTTTTCTGCAGCTTACTGAGAGTTCCACTTTGTCAGTGCAGCACACAACAATCTACTGGAGCGACGAGGACACTTTAAAGCGTAGTGGACAGTGCGAAGGGCCACCCAAGCTGCCCCTGTGTGTTAATTTTAGGAAAAACACCCAGGGTCCTGTACCTGGCAATAGACACAAAGTTGTGTTCACACATATAGGCTATAGGTGGAACATGTACTGCTGAACCAACCAGATGCCTAGTTAGCGTGGCGGTCTATTATCTTTATAAACAACACATGCATCTGGTTTGTCTCACCCCCTGCAAACATGATGCCCATCGCTCAGCTTCAGGCAGGTAGACAGACAGAGAGCATATCGACGGACCCTCGTGACTATGTTGAAGAGTGGTGACACAGTATCAATAACTCAAGTGGATTTAAAGCTTTTGTCCAGGGAGGGTCTTTATGGTAAACTAGTGCTGACAGGTGCTGCAGACTAATGTGGAAGTCTAGCACGCCAATGGTGTGGAAAATAGAGTTAAGTAAAACGCTTTTCACTAATGCTAACTGTTGAGCCCTATCTGTCACTGACTGTTAAATGTGTGCAGGTTTTCATTACAAACTCTCACAGTGGATGCCATTGATTAGCACACCTTCAATCAAAGAGGAGCCGAACTTAGAGTTAAAATCGGCCAGGTTAGTGAATGGTTACACACAAAACCTATTCTCTGTCTGAATAGACAAGAGATAAGGTGGTATTGATCTATTGATGTTCAGAATTTTTATTAAACTCCCCCTACTCTACATGGGTTAAGTGTGTATACTGTAGTACAGGGCAACACGCCTGATTCAAGGTTGTTAGAAGCCTGATAACAACCCGTTCATTTGAATCAGGTGTGTTGGAGCAGGGAGAGATCTAAAACATGCAGGATGCGGCCCTCTAGGACCTGAGTTGAATAGTTCTGCTGTAGTATCTCAGTGTAACCTGACATGCCAGATTGATTAGTCACAAGTCCATCTAGGGAGCCGTCCATCGAAACTGTTTGGAAAGGACAGGTACTTTCCCTAAAGGACGTGTCACTAACCCACGCCTGTATAGCTATCAATATAACGCTTATTGGTAAGTTCAATTGCTACTCAGATACAGTACATTCACAATGATTCCTAAGCTTTCCAGACTGATTCTCATGGGGAAGATAAAGGCAGGGTCAGTTATACTCAAGAACGTTTGCTAACTACGAGCTCAAATCAAAACGATATCCCTCAGCAGCGCCATCTCACACATTGAAACACAGTGTGAAGAAAAGCGTAGTAGGCTACATCTCTGTTGATGTGAGCGGTGTTCGCCAGGGCTGTGTTTAAGTGCCAGAACAAGATAGCGAAATGCAAGGAGATATTTGGTGAATTTGACAAAATGTTCTACGATTATCTTGCAATAGCTGACTATACCTTTTAAACTGAAGCTCGTGAGATCAGGATGGTCTTGCAAGGCTATTCTCCGTGATTATACTGCTGATGAAATGGTGCGGTGGTCCTGAAGTATTGTCTCCACTATATTCCCAGCAGCACCACAGAGAGAGTACTGCACAAAGCAAACGGGATAAAAGTTAAATTCCATATTAATCTGCAGTCTTGTTGGGGGGATTACAGTCTGCTGTCGGAGGTTGTGGAGAGGCTGACCTGATGTGGTTTGGCTGAGAGCAATCCGAGCGCGTCTCATTATGATTTTATGAAGGAGACCTGTGGCTCTGCAGAGCTGAGGCTACATGCAAGCGGTGGGTCAGTGTTTACTGCTGACTGGCTGTCTGTTCTCACTCCAGCTGGTTGCCTCGGCCACAGACAGTGCTCCTAATAACTCACATTAGGGTGGATGTGAACTGACAACTCACACCTTTTCTTATAGTCTGGAATACGTAGCTGTCTTTGTTTCTTGGTTTTAGTATATCTATCTATCTATCTATCTATCTATCTATCTATCTATCTATCTATCTATCTATCTATCTATCTATCTATC
>JAODUK010004125.1:0-10998 GCA_027564635.1 Typhlichthys eigenmanni
TCCCTTACTGAAGCTGCTGCCCCCGCGACCCGACTCCGGATAAGCGGGAGAAGATGGATGGATGGATGGATGGATGCCAAAAACACTGGCCAATTTTAGTACGACTCACGACCGTGATAATTACTAAGCCCAGTAAAACATATCTTCTGGTGACCATTGAAATCACTGATGGGAATATCGACCCACTGGAGCTGTCCATGGTACTGAAAACGCCCCCTTTTGACCAATTGTTTCTGTTCTCGTTAGCAAATACACTACTACAAAATTGTAATTTACAAAATAAACAGATAAACAGAAGGCAATTAGATAAAACAGTCAAATGAAATCCAGCAATATGTGTTCGTGCTTTGTTGAATTGCAGTTAGAGGTTTAGACGGTCGTGTCAGCCAACGGGAAATTGTGTAGGCCTACGACACAAAAAAATGTCAAGCGAATGACGTTGTTGTTGGCGCATGGCTGTAGTTGGTTGGGTTGCTACTAAATGGATTCTGTGGTGATGCAGGAGCTCAAGCCAAACTCGTGATCAGTCAGTGCGCACTGCTCACAACAAGTGGCGCTTGAAGATTGAGGCTACTTTTGAAGTATTGTTAAAGCCAACAGCCAAATACTAACTTGTAACTTGTCGATAAGGATTTCTGTCTATTTGCATGGTGTCTAAGAGTGCTGGTAATCTGCCGTTTCATCTTATAAAACACGAGTGGTATGTATAGGCTACATTAATAAGAATTAATGTTATTGATCGTTAAGTTTTCAAAGTTTTTAGAAGTTGACGCAAATACATGTTTAGATTAATTAATGTGTATACATCTATAAGACTTTATTTGATTAAGTGCAAAATGCAAACATTGTGTTAAATTAGACTCATTTGGCGTTGGTATTGTAATATACCTTTTTTTGCAGAATATTTGGCTCAGCCGAAAGAAAACATACCAACCGGCAAGCCATTTTGATCTTCTCTGGTGGTGTCAGAGGACAGCATGCTGTCGTCCCTGAAAACACTGTTGCTGCTCTCGGTCCTCTGCGCACCGACGTCCAGCATCTGCCTCCGTCTGTACCAGAATGAGCCAGACATCACATGTGAGAACCAGGTGCTGGCTGAGGTCAAGAGCGGCGACGTGCCTAACTATCCGTCCTTAGACGAATGGGGGTCTCTCTTCAAAACCGCGGAATTCCTCTCAGGTGAGTCCAGAGAAAAAAGGACTTCCAATCCTCTCAACTATAGATTGCTCAGTCAGACGAAGCTCCGGAGCAAGATGCTGCAAAACGGAGCGAAAAGTGACCGGCGGAGCAAATTTACACTGTCCTTGGACGTTCCGACTAACCTCATGAACATTCTTTTCGACATGGCCAAGGCCAAGAACTTGCGCGCTAAAGCTGCGGACAACGCGCGCCTCCTGGCTCAGATCGGACGGAGGAAGTGACCGAGTGCATGGACAACCGTCCCACAGAATTCAGCCCCCATCAGCGTGGAAGCGCAAACGAAAAATGCTTTTCATAGTTATTTGTTATTCGTTTTTATCGCACTTGATGGACATCAGCGGAATTTAGCCTATATTGTCTATCTTAAAAAAATAAAATATAGCATATAAATAAAAGCCTATATAGGCCTAACACATGCAAATACAGACTGGTATGCTATTGATAGGCCTACATGATCAGAGTCACGACATTAGCCTATTAGGCCTACCTTTAAGGTGACTATTATATTTACCTGAATACAATGTTCTTTATTGGCACATTTTATTTGGAAATGTTAACTTCAGACTTTCACTGAAGTTAATAGTCTATTTCACAGCTCTAAGAAACTTCATGAATCATCCATCAGAATAATTTGCTATGTTTTGGGGTTATTGCATGGGAATATGTGTGTTCTTCAGATGCGTGTATTTTTGTACTGAAAGGATTATTTTTCCTCAAATAAAGCAAATCCAACTACATCTGTGTTATATCATGAACAATGAAGGAAATAAAGTAAGCAGATATAGCATTTAGCCTATAGGGGAAATAGCATACCTAAATGTCAACCGTTTAAAATTAACCTGCATTGAGTATTTGGTGTTATGTTGTATTTACTAGACCCTATAGGCACAAGACATCAGCCCGAATCTACGTTTTTATTTTATGTTTATTAAATATTAATATTTTTATGCTCTAAGCATAAACCAAAATATAGCTTGAAGGGAAAATCTTAAATTAACAGGAATTCCCTGAGTTATCAATTAGCTTATAAGTGTTAACAATTAGGCAACGTGGGCCTATATAGGAATAACTGTGATATAATAAATATTTTAAACATATTTAATTGATAAAAATAGTTTGTAACCTATTAGGTGACTTTTTTGGTCAATTTCTATTAATTTGAGTGATAGCCAGATTGGCTGATAGGCATAGCCAGGCCACTCAATACGTTGTCACCATGGATGGAAGGGTTTCACATCGTGCAGAGTCTATTGACGCAGTGTGGGCTTATAGTTATTATGGTCATGTCATATTAATAAGATCAAAATTTGGCCCCAAACCGACTTTGACACGAGTTATACATAGGTTGCCTGTTGCACCCTCTGGCGGACAATTAGCAAGTTTGTAAAATGAATTGCACCCAGACTAGGTAAAGTAGACTATTTATAAAGACAACTCATGTATTCAGCTGAAGCCAAGTCTTCCAAAAGAACAAAGATGGAAAATAATGTATAAATATGTCAGACAAGAGCCATGGTTCTCTGGGTCAGTCCTACCTAGCTAGCCTACAGTATAGCCTGCCGTACTGTACGGTAGCTACATTTCGTAGCATTTAAAAAAATATATAAAAAATAGCCTTAGTACACAACCTGAATGTAAATATATATTAACATTGCCTGTTGTTAATAATAAAACAAATCAAAAATAGCAACAGTGCCTCTGGCGGCGCTTCTGTGTAGGTATTTGACGTGTTTCCGTCGACGTGGACCCACCAGGAAGCATTGCTCGTCGGCTACGTGGAAGTAGCTTTCTGGAGATAGAGGCTGAGCGACATTTATTCCGCTACAATGATTAAAAAATTTGACAAGAAGGACGAAGAATCTGGTAAGATCGGCGTGTTATTCGTATTAACAATACATCATATAATTTAAATTGACATGATACTTTAGCCTGCTTGTTTTCAGGAGCTAGCGCATTGATTAGCTTGCTAGCATGAAGTTTAACCCTCTGTTAAACCAGACTACGCTTTTTTTATTACCCATCTATTATTATATAGTGTTATTTTGATTCGATTTGTATTGTAGTTAAAAATCACAATTTATTTACAAAGGGTATTTTCAACTCATTGCTGCTTGAGATGACAGCTGTGCTGATGTAGCTTTTGCATAGCAAACTGCACAGACTGACGAGTTCAGCTGGTTAGCTAGTGTAATGTTTCTTCAAAATCCTTATAGCATCTTTGGTTTCTTCTTGCTACATACATATGTACTGCAGTCGATCTATCATAACGCACTATAATTATACAGTGTTAAATTCATAATCGCTAACTGTGTGCTTACTGTTACCATAGTGCTATGGCTGTGTTACACAGCAAGCCTGATCTATCCAAATACTGCACAATGTCGCTAGCTGTGGCTTTTTTGAATAACTTGCCATCTCCACGCGTTTATCAAAAACTCTAAATATTTCTAATAGGTGTTGTTGTTTGTTTACATTCAGGAAGTGGGTCCAACCCTTTCCAACATCTGGAGAAGAGTGCAGTGTTGCAGGAGGTACTGTAAATATTTGACTTGATTTATGTCTGCTGAGAGAAACTTCACTGCTTTTGCTGAGGTGAATACAGTACTGTATATCCCTTTGTTATTGTTAACAGGCTCGCATCTTCAATGAGACTCCCATCAATCCCAGAAGATGTCTGCACATCCTCACCAAGATTATCTACCTTCTCAACCAGGTAAAGACGATAGTTGACAAGACATAATAATATTGAGTTCCTCATTAAGCTACCTCATCCCTGACTTATTTCAATTTTTGTCCCCTTGTATGTGAAGGGTGAGCACTTTGGGACCACAGAGGCTACAGAAGCCTTCTTTGCCATGACCAGACTTTTTCAGTCCAATGATGTAAGTTAGGCTTAGTGTGTAGAAGTATCAGTTTATTTTGTCAACACGCACAGAGAATGTTAAGCTAGTGAAATGCAAGGAGATATTTGTTGAATTTCATAGTTAGATTTATTAGCTTACATTTAACTTGCAATAGCTGACTATACCTTTTTAAAGATTAATATAAATAAATAAAATGTTCTCCTATTTATGTATTTTCATGTACTCTTTCATGATATTAAAATGAGTACATTCTGACGCTTTTTTGTCTGTTGTCCCGTTAGCAAACCCTGAGGAGGATGTGCTACTTGACTATTAAAGAGATGGCCAACATCTCAGAGGATGTCATCATTGTCACAAGCAGGTTTGTCTAAAAAGCTTGTTTGAATGTTTAGCATTGATATAAGGACTTGCACTTAACAAATACAATGATTTGTATAGTTTAAAAGGCAGTCTCTTAAGTGTAGAATCAAAATACATATCCCACACTCTGGCGTGTTATTCCAGCCTGACCAAAGACATGACTGGTAAGGAAGATGTGTACAGGGGACCAGCCATCAGAGCTCTCTGCAGGATCACTGATGTGAGCAGACGCGCTTCTCCACCGTTACCTGCCTCATGTTCCCTTCAGCTCTCTCTACATCCGTGCCTCGTCCTAACTTAACGCGTTGACTGTGTCACATCCACAGACCACTATGCTGCAGGCCATTGAGAGGTACATGAAGCAGGCCATTGTGGACAAGGTGCCCAGTGTGTCCAGCTCAGCTCTGGTCTCCTCACTGGTGAGACAAGACATGTTGTTTTGTGTGTGTGTGCGTGCGTGCGTGCGTGTGTGCGTGTGTGTGTGTGTGTGTGTGAACATGCAGTGGCTTGTGGGTAATGCAGTTCTTTTTGTGTGTCGACAGCACATGGTGAAGATGAGCTACGATGTGGTGAAGCGCTGGGTCAATGAGGCCCAGGAGGCTGCTTCTAGCGACAACGTCATGGTCCAGGTACCCTAACGCGCATACACACACATGGGTAGAAAGAGCTTTTGATTCACTGGTAGTGAAAACATATTTGTCTGGACATCAGACCTGCCAACATGCACGCATTTTTCGTACCAACTACGAAATTCTCTGTCTGTGTACGCATGTACGAGATCCGAGATAAAAGTATGCAGAACTTGATGTTTCTTTTTATTTTATTTTTTTACATAGGCTAGTTTAATTTAAGAAATGACACATCCACTGAATATTACATCTCAAGCTACTTGTAGGCCTATGGAGTTTCTGTCACCGGACATGAAGATCATGAGTATGCAATAATTGTTCGATGTCTACTGTAGCTGTGTCTGTACGATCCTGTTATGATGAGACTGCCGACTTGCCGTCGACAGACACCGCCTACCCGGTTTACCTTACGTTTTTAGCCAACATATTATGGGCATTCTCTGAATTATGACGTGTTAGTTCACTTGGCAATTGCTAGTGAAAGAAATGCAATTCACAAAAAAAACGTGTCGCATTGATAGGATTGACCTAGTCTGAAATTAGATACAGTAAATGTAATTATGCATCTTATTGTTTTTTGCACGATGTCTGTACATTACAACGAGGATCATGTAACCCACATATTTGCCCGAGAGATCACACAAAAAACATTATCAAAAATAAATGTAACATATTTGCATTAAATTTAGTTGGGAGTTTATAAAACGATGAAGAATGAGCTCATGGTTATAGAGGCAGTGCTTCTGAAATGATTGTAGGCTATGCCTGTGTGACAAGGTGTAGTGCCCAAATGTGATTTTCATCATGCGAGAGGACATGAGGGACGTCAGATGCTGACGAAGTGCTATACCAAGTCAACAGTTCCATGATTTAGACTATAACAAAATCTCATTCTTCAGTAGACTTGATCAATGTTTGAATTGGTTATGGCCAAAATGTGTAATGGACTTATTGTGTAAAGTCAGCTATAGTTTAGCCTTTAATCCAAAAACACGTTTTAAATGTGCATAACAGTTATAAGATGAGCATATGAGCCAATAATATCCAGTGAATAATACTTATTTATTAATTGAATTAAATTAAAAGAACCTCAGTTCGGTGCAAGTTCACTGTTGCTTTTCACGCTTACATCTGGTACTCTAAAAATGTTTGCAGGGTTGGCAGATCTGGGACATTCTTTTTTTAATAAAATATATAGTGTATCTAGGATATTATAACAGCTGTTGGCATTTACAGCATTTAGCAGATGTTACACCGGTCATCGTAAGCAAACAGCATTCTGTTTTATTTTTATATTTTCTTTTGGGAAGCACGGTTGTGCATATAATCCCTCTCTGTAAAGCACTGAGCTGCAATTCTTCTATAAAAAGTGCCATACGAATAAAAGTGTATTAATTATACTAATATTATTATTCAGTTAGAGTAATGACAGCATGTCACCCTGGCTAACTTAGCTAAAGGTTGTTCCAACGCAAATGTATAGTCTTAACAACATAATCACCATGTGGCTGTGAAGCTGACCCAGGTCCATTCTACCCACCCGCTCCCACAGTACCATGCCCTGGGCCTGCTGTATCACCTGAGGAAGAACGACCGTCTGGCTGTGTCCAAGATGCTCAACAAGTTCACCAAGTCTGGCCTCAAGTCTCCCTTCGCCTACTGCATGCTGATCCGCATCGCCAGCAAGCTGCTGGACGAGACTGAGGGAGGGTAAGGCCAGAAGATCTCCGATAGGCTGGTGTAGGCCTAGGGCTGTACCAGCCTATGTTACACTGTATCATGTACACTATACCAGTGTAGGCCTAGATACACACAGGTCCTTCATCAGGAAACGCATTGCTGCTTTTGAGTTAGTGTGTAACGGGCAATTTAATTCCGCCTGCCTTGTTTTGTTACGCGTGAAACCTCATCACACCATCTTATTCTGGTCCCCATAACACTGGCAGGCACGACAGTCCCCTGTTCGACTTCATCGAGGGCTGTCTACGGAACAAGAATGAGATGGTCGTGTACGAGGCCGCCTCCGCCATCGTCCACATGCCCAACTGCACGGCCCGGGAGCTCGCCCCCGCTGTGTCCGGTATGTTCTGAGCACCTTCCGGCCAAACGTATGCACGTACAGGTCTTGTCAGCTTTCTGTCACAGTGCCTTTGAGAGCTTTATTCATCTCTCTCTCTCTCTCTCTTTCGCTCTCTCTCTCTACCCCTCTTTCTCTCTCTCTGTCACTCTGCAGTGCTGCAGCTCTTCTGCAGTTCTCCAAAAGCGGCCCTGAGATACGCAGCTGTCAGGACCCTCAACAAGGTACACACCCAAGCCTTACTTAACTGGTTGTATTTATATCACAACAGAGATGGCCTCTTCCTCTGATTTTATGGCATTATAGTTTTAGGCCAACACCATGTAATATATCTTGAATAATTATGCTGTTTTAGGTGTCAAATGTCACAATGTGAATGTGTCATCTTGAGTCTTTCCTGTATTGCAAATATTCTCGAACACTAACCCCGCTATTCCCTGTGTGGCCACCAGGTGGCGATGAAGCATCCGTCTGCAGTGACCGCGTGCAACCTGGACCTGGAGAACCTGATCACGGACTCCAACCGCAGCATCGCCACACTGGCCATCACGACGCTGCTGAAGACGGGCAGCGAGAGCAGCGTGGACCGCCTCATGAAGCAGATCTCCTCCTTCGTCTCGGAGATCTCAGATGAGTTCAAGGTCAGATGTTGTTATTACAGACGCCCTTCTTATGGTCTTTATAACCACGTGGCTATAAACAAGACTCTATTATGCTTATTACCTGTATAGAGAAAACAAGTCTAGACCAATAAAGTTTTTTATTAGTATGGTTGTTACTTAACAACATGCTGTTTCTGATTGTTTGTCAGTAAGTTTGTTTTCTATGTGCCTGTTGTTGCTGTGGTTTGACGCCTGTGTTTTCACACATACCAGGTCGTGGTGGTCCAGGCCATCAGTGCTTTGTGTCAGAAGTATCCCAGGAAGCACGGCGTGATGATGAACTTCCTCTCCAACATGCTGAGAGATGACGTGAGTCTCCCTGCTCCTCTAGCCCCTGTTTGTAACTGAAGTAGTTAGGGATGTTCCCAACGACCAGACTAAAGATTAAAATGTTGATAAACCAACAGGGAAATTAGTCGCTAGGAACATGTGTCTGGTTGGTTGATTGGACAGGTTGGTTCATTTGGCCTACCCTAAGTTGTTCTTGTAACACATTAATGCAGCATTACTTGGATTAGTAATTGTAATATTATTACCGTTTTTGGAAATAATAATTTGTTACACTACTAGTTACTGAAAAAAGTAGAATTACAATAACTAGTTATTACTAGTAACTAGTTGCTGCCCAACACTGCTGGGAACCATCATAAAGTGTGTGTGTGTATGTGCCATCCCACATAACAGCCATGATAGAGATAGATACAAGAGTGTAACAAGGCTGTTTTAACTGGAGAATGTCCCTCTAATTATCATAGTTTTGCTTATTTTAAAACATAAAATAAACAAAGCAAAACAATTAGGTTTGATGATTTATCATTTTATTTTATAAAAATTTTTCCCCTTTTTTTTCTTTCTTTCTTTTTCTGTTTCTCTGTTTGTTTCGTTGTGTACAACGCACGACTGCTGTTGCCCCCTGCAGGGCGGTTTTGAGTACAAGCGTGCCATCGTGGACTGTATCATCAGCATCATCGAGGACAACCCGGAGAGCAAGGAGACGGGCCTGGCCCACCTGTGCGAGTTCATCGAGGACTGTGAGCACACGGTGCTGGCCACCAAGATCCTGCACATGCTGGGCAAGGAGGGTCCGCGCACGCCCTCCCCCTCCAAGTACATCCGCTTCATCTTCAACCGCGTGGTGCTGGAGAGCGAGGCGGTCCGAGCAGGTGAGGGACCACCGCTCTGGTAGCACGGGCTGCTCTGTGTGTGTGTGTGTGTGTGTGTGTGCGCCGCACTATCCCAGCCTTGGCCAACTAATGAGATGGCACCCCGTGGCATTAAAGGGTTTTTAGTGCCATTGAATGTGTTTTTGTTTTGGAGTTAACATATCAACAAGCCTTCTCCAGAATGACGATACTATTAATCCACTACCTTTTGTGTGGTTACAGTTGAAGGTCTGTTTTCTCATGCATAGCTTTTATATCTGTCTGCCTTCACCCCTTCAGCTGCAGTCAGTGCTTTGGCTAAATTTGGAGCCCAGAATGATGACTTGCTGCCAAGTGTGCTGGTCCTCATGCAGAGGTACTGTACATTATGTCATCTGTCCTATTTGGGGGGAGGGCTGCAAATAATCTGAGATACTTGGATATAATATATAAAGATAATGGAATTGTACTTTATTCCTGAACATAGTGTACTTTCCACATGTATATCAGCTGTGATGTGCATTTACCCTGCTTTTGAATCTACAGATACAGCTACAGATGCTATATAGTCTAGCTCTGTAGGTTTCTAATTGTGTGTGTGTGCGCATGCACTCCTGCAGGTGTATGATGGACAGCGATGATGAGGTTCGTGACAGGGCTACGTTCTACATGAACGTGCTACAACAGAAACAGAAGGCCCTCAACGCTGCATACATCTTCAATGGTAAGGCAGTGAATGGCAGTGAATGTGCTATTTGGTCATGTAGTTAACAGTGTGCAGGCAACGCCAGTGTAGTCTTTGATCTGCCGTCCGGTGTTCTCAGGTCTGTCAGTGTCTATCCCTGGCTTGGAGAAGTCTCTCCACCAGTACACGCTGGAGCCTACGGAGAAGCCCTTCGATATGAAGAGCGTTCCTCTTGCCACCACCCCCATGACAGAACAGAAGACTGGTACGCCACAGTGACCTCTCAAACAATCGTAGTACTACCTCTTTGTTGAAGGCCTCTTTGGGACTAGATTAGGGCTGTCCCGAATACCATTTTACAGGTTTCGAATACTTTTAATTTTATTTTTTAAAAACACCATTAAAAACACTCAACTATAATGAAGAAGTATAACATAAGTAATCTTCGATTCCTAGCTTCAGTGAACACACATGTAAACATAGCCATGCGCTCAAAATAGCCACTTTGATTGACATGTCAATTGAGCCAATCAGAGCTGTCAAATAGCATATACCTCCTGTATTACCCAATAAGAGTATGTGTTGAATGAATTGCGATTGTGTTGATGACACAGTGTAGGGCAGGCAATAACATTTCAACACGTGGGTTTATATGGAGACAGTAGGGATTAATGGGAAAACTACATGCATAACGTGAAAAAACACATACACAACGAACGAATACCCGACTAATCAAATATTTGGGGCCAGCCCTAGACTAGATTCCAGTTAATTCCACTTAATTAGCCTGTCTTGAGTATCTCACACAGCATGCCAGAACAGTAGGCATGGAAGATGGCTGACATTGCATTTCTTACCTCCCAGAAATCACGCAAATTGCCACCAGCAAGCTGGCAGATAAGCTGACCCCGTCACGTCAAGACATCTACCAGGGTATGTGACACGCGGAAACGGTTACCGTAATGCTCCGATGGTCATCGTTTCCTCCCGCCCACCTCTGTGTCTCCTAATGTCTTTTTTTCCGTCCACAGAGCAACTGGCGGCGATCCCAGAATTCCAAGGGCTGGGTTCCCTGTTCAAGTCGTCGGAGCCGGTGCAGCTGACAGAGGCAGAGACGGAGTATGTGGTGCGCTGCATCAAGCACACCTTCGCCAGACACATGGTGTTCCAGTTCGACTGCACCAACACGCTCAACGACCAGCTATTACAGAAGGTAATCTACATCATGCGCCTGGTACATTATGCGGCCTGGTACATTATGCGGATTAGGGCATGGTGATGTCACTTGATAATATGCTCTACATCAGGGGTGGCTAACCCTGGTCCTGGAGAGCCACAGCCCTGCATGTTTTAGATGTCTCCCTGCTCCAACACACCTG
>JAODUK010004128.1:0-10996 GCA_027564635.1 Typhlichthys eigenmanni
ACCCGAGTGCAGGCAGAGCCAGCGTCCCCCGGGCCCCGTGAGTCCGAGGCCGATCCCGGCCCCGGACGGCGGCCCTGCCCCCCCAGACGACCACCCCCAAGGAAGAGGGCCAAAAACCCGAAAACAAAGTGCCAGTTGAACGAAATTCAGAGAGAGTAAAAGACCTGCGGAATGAATATGTGGAGTTATGTACTATAATGCACACTGCACAAATAACCTTTTTTCACGTAAATGTATAGTACTGTAGACCGACATTGAACTACACAATGTTGTCTTTTTTTCAGAGAGTTTTGCAAATGCAAACCAGCATGAATTTATATTCGTAGATGAAGCTGGGTTTAACCTGACTAAAGTAAGAAGAAGAGGGAGAAACATCATTGGACATAGAGCTATTGTCAATGTGCCGGGCCAGCGTGGTGGTAACATCACCATGTGTGCTGACATCTCCCAGAATGGGGTCCTTCACCGCCATGCCAAATTTTGTCCTTACAACACGGCCCACATACTCACATTTTTAGACAGACTACACAATATCATCACAGCTGAAAACCAAATGGATGCAGAGCAGATGAGATATATTATTATCTGGGACAATTTATCTTTCCACCGATCTGCTCTGGTCCAAAACTGGTTTCATCAGCATCAACAATACCTACTCCAATACCTCCCACCATACTCTCCCTTCCTTAACCCCATTGAGGAGTTTTTTTCTGCATGGCGGTGGAAGGTTTATGATCTCCAGCCATATATCAGGATGCCCCTCATTCAAGCTATGGAGGATGCCAGCGACCAAATGAATGCAGCAACTGTGCAAGGGTGGATTCGCCATTCAAGACATTACTTCCCTCGCTGTCTTGCGAGAGAGGACATAACATGTGATGTGGACGAAGTGTAATGACCAGATCCAGCCAGGCGAAGAGATAATTAGGTTTTTATGTACTGTACAGTACTGTACTTCATGATTTCTTTTTTGTTTCCACAATTGTTTTTGCTGAAAATAAATATTAATCATTATGCAGTAAGTACTGTGTGTGCTGTTTGGTCAATAGATCCAATACTCTAACAATACTGTATCTCTGAAAAGTCAAATCCATACTATTTGAAAAGTAGAAATGATAGATTGATCACCGCAGTGTTCAACTGGTTCAAAGATAATCAGATAATATGTACCATGTGTACAATACGGTGACAAAATTGTTTTTTTACTAATTATTGTATATTTTGCAGTTTCATTTTGCAAACAATCTGACGTGTTCTGATACTTGTGTCAATGGTTGTGTGTATTGTTTTGACAAAATAAACCCCGTTTTAAAAATCGTGCTTAAGCATTCAAAAAAAACTGTAAGAGACAAATAGAGAAATAAATCAAGGAGTCAAAGATAATATAATACTAACAAAGAGAGCAATGTAATTAATCTAATGGAGATTAATACATTGGTGGGAGGTCCTTCAGCACCCCCTTGCTTCTTTCTGATTGGCTAGGTTTCTGCTGTACAAATTTGCCATTCGTCATTTGCCATCAAAGACAAAGTAACAGATCTCTTGAAAAATGTAAGCTTCTGTAAAATAGAAGCTTACATCTTAAGCCCTAGACACACTGCAAGCGACTAGCTGCGATATAGCAATGAGACATTGGAACAACGAGATTCAGCGACTTTAAGTAACGACACGGCCGCCTGGCAGTAGTATTGCATTGCATCACATAATGATGCAATCAACTCTGGATGATGTGTGCATGATGGTATTATGCAATGTGATGCAATATTACATAATTCTAGGCTTTCTGAATTTAATTTGGCGCCTCACACCCTGGGCAACTCCAGAGTAGAATAAAGTCCATCCCCTATCCAGGAGAACAGTTCCAGAACCACTGTGCTGGAACGGAAGCCCCACCGAGTCTAAATGGGAGTGCTTCACCTCCTGCAAAAGTTCCTGCTCCTTCCCCCACAGCGAGGTGAGGTTCCATGTCCCAAGAGTCAGCATCTGCCACCCGGGTCTGGTCTGTCAAGGCACCTGACTTTAGCTGCCACCCATTTGACAGCGCACCAGACCCCCACTGTTCCTCCCACGAGTGGTGGGCCCATACGATGAAGCCACGTTGCATGTTCGGGCTGTGCCTGGCTGGGCTCCGTGGCAAACCCAGCCACCAGGCACTCGCCAACTAGCCCTCCCTTTGGTCCTGGCTCCAGACAGGGGCCCCAGGCTTCCATTGGGCAGGGTTAACTCAACTCTGTGGCAAATAAAGTTAACTTATGTACAAGAAGAATATTTTGACCTGTGCGAGGATTTGGGTTCTTGCGCTGGTATTTAAGGCAGGGAGGAGGGGCTATCCAACTCAACGAAAAGGGGAGTGTTTAGGGGTGTCCCTACCTTCCTAATTTAGAAATTAATTGACTTTATAATGTTATTTCTAAATCTGTTGTCAAACGAACATAAAGCAAGGAAAGAAAATTAACTCTTTCACTGATAAACATGTAAAATAATAAACAGAAAAATAACGCATAGACACAAAAACATTAGTAGTAATCAAATCGCACATATACAGCATGATATTTTGACCCATGCGAGGATTTAGGTTCTCGCACTGGTATTTAAGGCAGGGAGGATATGGAGTTACTTTTTTGTCTATTATGCAAACAAACATACTACGTTAGAGAGCAAAACCTGACAAACTGCAATCAAAAAATAATTTGAAAGAAAAAAATCCATCAACACTGCAATCAAAAAAACATTTAATTGCAAATAAAAATATTGTCTGATTCAAAATATATTAATGTTTTTTCGAATCCCAAATGTTTGTTTGCGAATCCATTTTTTGTAACCCAAATTTGTTTTCCAATATACAAGTTTTATTTGCGACTCCAAAAGTTTTGTTTGCGAATCAATTTTTTTGGAAACCAAGTTTTGCAAATCCAGCTTGCATCTTGTGGGCGGGGCTTGCGCTGAGTCTATTGTTGATATCTTTAACAGAATAATGACTGGCTGAAATTCCAGTTACAGATATCTATAATGTAATTCTGATATATACTGATATTACATATTATATTACATACTGATATTACAACGATATCTTAAATCTCCCTAAATTCAAGATATCTACATCGTCCTTTTAAGATATCTTAAATAACGTTTTAACTAGTCAAAATCAGTTGTAGATATCTGGAACTGGAATTAGTCAATAGTTATTCTGTTAAAGATATCAACAATAGACGTTTAGGATATCTGCAACTGATTTACAGATATCTGTAATGAGAAACCCCATAGACATGAATGGCGATAGCCGTTTGAAACTAGTCAAAACGGAATTACAGATACCTATAACTGCTGTTTTGACTATTCAAAATGATGTTGTAGATATTTTGAATCAAAATTATGGCTAGTCACAATTAATTACGATTAGTTCAAATTACAATGCAGATATGTTATATTAATTCCGGATAGTCAACTCTAGTGAATAAATGTTAAAACGACTTGCCATAAAACGTGTAGCCGACAGAAGCACTTCCATATGACGGTGATGCCGTAGACGTTGGCCTACCAATCACTGGGCTGATGCCTGAGACTTTGATGCAGGGGATTGAGGGGGAATATAGACAAGACAGAGTTTACATGATAGAAAGAACAATGAGAGCAGAGAACCCAGCAACTTAACAGTTTTGCCGTTTATTTGTTTGTTTGACTTACACTTTTGACTGTTGGTACAATAAAATGTAGAAAAAAAAATAGCTTAAATGTAGTGAACTAACTTTGCAGTGTTGCTGTAGCTTAGTTAGATACATTTCTCTCGGGGGTATCTTCAGTGTAGTGAAGCTTCATTTAATGTAGAGTAACTGGTAGCTCAGCTCACTACATTTTCAATGTAGCTTGCCCAACACTGACGACACGTCTCTATTGGCTAGTCTATATGACATCATCCTCAGAGTGGGAAGCTCAAATAGCAGCATCTGCATAGCAGTTTTACTGCAGGGTTACGGTCAGTGCCGTATTTCTGCCTCCTCCTGGGTGAACAAATCAGACAAATCTGTATTATTTCACCTTCTTCCCACTGCTCAACAACTGAGAGTGACATTGGGCCATATTTCCAGGTAAAACACGTATTTGTTAGCATTAACCCGTGTCATAGCTAACATTAACGTTACACAGCATTGTTTGATACTGTACGCATGTAACAATAGGAAAGGCCTAAATTAAATCAGAAACTTGGACACGTTTATTTAACCCTGTAGTCAAGTCAATTTTATTTATATAGCCCTTAATCACATTGCAGTCTCAAAGGGCTTTACAACCTACATTTCACATGGAAACACCCCCTTAACCTGATCCTCCCCCCGGGCAAGGAAAAACTTCCCAAAAAACACGTGTGGAAAAAAGGGAAGAAACCTTGGGAGGGGACCACAGTAAGTAAAATTCACTATGTAATCAAGCTTGCAATGTCATGATACTGTAATGGTCTGGCTTTCTTGACAAATTAATAGAATTAAATACGTAAAAAGAGCTGATCAGGATGCTGCACAAAAAAAAATATATATATTATTTAATTTTATTATTAAAAATATTCTAACCTACAGTATATTTCCATAGTTTAGCCTAGTAAGATATTTAGGATTATTGTTTCTGAGACCAATTGAACACAGTTGTTGAGACAGATTTTATTTTTAGCGACATTAATTGTTGTACAGGGTCAAATTCAAAAACAAAAGAGGGTGCACATTATTGCTGCTACAACAATCTCCTTTTAAAACACATTTGTTTGATTAGCTAGGCTACTTATGTTCAACACAGAAACTGAGCATGTGAACACAGGGTTAGTAGCCTACAGTATCTGCTTTGGCTACCATTCCCAAAACTCTGCTCCCTAAACCCACAGCAGGTTTGGGAATAGCTACAGGGGGCCTGTGTCACCGGGAATGCTCGTATATCTCTGAGATACAGTGGCACTGTCCAATCTACTGGCTTCAAGGTGTTCTAGCGCTTTCCTCTGAGCTTTGGTCACCGGAAGATCTTTTGCTGGAGTGCATAGGACAGAGATCCTCTGAAGAAGCAGAACATGTGTTTTAGATGAAGAAAATACAAGAGTGAAGTAAATAAATGGCTTGCTGACAATATTATATTAAAAAAACACACCTGTCTCAGTGTGCCAGGAGTTACAATCAGATTGTAAATCATGAAGAGAGGAACTATGAGTGTAGATGAGAGGGTGAACCACCAGCCAAGGGCATAGCCCCACCATGGATACTCAATCGTATTGTTGAACTTAAGGGGAGTATATTTAACCAAAGAGAAGACAAAGGTTCCCTGTCAACAGAAGAAACAGGTTGGTTTGAAGACAGAAGCCTTGCCATTCGCTAAAACAATCAGTGGTTCTCACAGTAGAGATTTGGACCCTATAAGGAGCGGCGAGATCGTATTTGAAGTGATTTTAAAAAGGTACACCCCTTAACTGTGTTATTGCCAGTGTTGGGTAAAGTTACTCTTAAAAGTAACGTGTTACTTTTTAACATCAGTAATCCTGTAATGTAACTTGTTACGTTACAGCATTGCCTGGTGGAGAAAGTAACTTGTTAGAGTACTTTTGCGTTATAAATAGAAATTAAAAAATCTTTGCGATTCCTTGCGCATGACATGTTGGTTACATACAGTATACCGGTACAGTCGAAGGGTCGCTTATTTCTAGCCATTTTACTGTAGCCTACATTCAAATGTATCGATCTGATCTGCCGTCATTGCATAGTCTACGGCCCATAGTTTGATCTAATAACAAACAATTCCATATCCTGTTTACAGCGCTGTATTAATGAACAGTTATGTTTGATCGAATCGTGGGCTCACAGCGCATCCTGACACAGAATAGATGTATTTGGTTTTCAAATGAAAATAATAATTATGTTAGTTATAAGTAGACTAAATAGAAACTGAGTGTATCTTACCTGACAGGTGGAACCTGTGCAGACTTTTGGTTGCTAACGATATGATGGCCTTTGTTTCACACATTCTAAATAATGCTTCCACGCCATAATTTATGACTCTGACATCTATTAGCGAGCAACACTGTCCTGGGATGCTTAAATCTATTCTGCTACAAGAGCTTACTTTAGTAGCCTATATTTCATGTGATGGAGAAAATGTATAAATGCCCATAGTTTAAAAAGTTTATTTTTCTATAATGTTTAATGGCATTTGGCATGCCCATAGAAACTCCACAATGCCCTCAAGTTGTTCAGTGTAAATATACCAGTATTTGTGGCCAGATAATGGAGCTGCAGAGATAAATAATTCTGCCTATGTTGACGGAAGAGCCTGTAGCCCATTAAGAAAATGATCCGCACTGGAACTTTCAGTTAACACATGACGTTTAGTTCAGCCACCTGCATGCAACAATTTAACGATTGTATAATCAAGGAATTTCCCGCAAGTCATATTTGGGCAAACATTTTAGCAACTATCAAAAGACAAATGTAAGGAAGGAAAGCCTATATAATCTTACATGTTCATGGTGGTACGATATGTATTGGCATGATTTGTCTGATTACTGAATTGTCTGATTACTGTACGCGTGGAATAATTATGCTATTCTGTTTTCCATGCATTTGTCAGGTAAAATAGCTTTGTTTGTGTGCAACAGTGTAAAAAATAAAACTTGCTGGCTACATGCTAATTTAGATCATCGATCATCAGGTTAGTCCCCTCAAATGTTTCTGATCACAACCCGGTTTACTACGGGCTTAGCCCACTGACATCTGTAGGATTTGATACCGCTACTGTAGCCTATGGCCGCCAAGAAGCAGGAAATACTGTAAAATGTGAACGCACAGGAGATTATCTTTTGTGTGTGTGTGGCAAGTTTGGAAACAAACAGGGGGAAACATGTAGTAACGGATTATGTATTTGAAAATCGAACTAATAACGGATTACTTGAATTGCGAAACTAGCGCGTTACGTTAATCGTTAAAACAAAAAATGAATGAGTACTCTAACGCGTTGCTTAGTAATGCGTTACCCCCGACACTGGTTATAGCAGAGTACTCCAACGCGTTACTTAGTAATGCGTTACCCCCAACACTGGTTATAGCAGAGACGCTATAAGGACTTCGGATATAGTGCCTCCAGCACCTCAAAAGTGAGCCCCAACTGACTGTTAATGTTTTGAAACAGTCTAAAGGGGGAAGGGCAGAGAACAGTCTGAGCCTTTAGTAGTAGTATGGGGAATATATGAGATGAGTTAAATCTACTCAGGTGTGGGAGGGGCATGCACTCTGGGAGTTTGTATATAATGATTTAATGATTGCACATGTTTGTATTTGAATGTCTGTGTATGTGTGAGCTGGGCTAGATATAGTCTCTCACAACATACTCATTAGGTGTGAGAATGAAATTCACTTCTAACCAAACACATGAAATGGTCAACCATACATATTATCTTATATCTTTTTGAAGTAATATCAGATGATAACGCAATATTATACGTGACTCACCATGCAGACCACTGGGGTTATATATTTCAAACAGTAATTAATGATAGGTGAAGGCCGATATCCAATCATGTCCTCAATGTTATTGTAAAAACGGTCTGAACCTATAGAATAAATATTAAATAAATATTATTATCTGAGACCCACAAATAACATGTCACTCCTCTTTGGGATCTTCCATCATGCTTATTAAACTGGACATTTCATTCCCCTTTTACACATGTTGACACAGTTCCTTGTGGTCTCAATGTAATGTAGCTGACATGCTAATGTGAAAATACCACACAGATTTATGGCGCATTGCCACATAGATTTTTGGCACATTTCCCCTGCTGGTACCAGCTCGACTCTCCTCGCGTCTACTCGCTTTAGGGAGCTGTTCCATTGCATAGTATCAGCTTTACTCGACTCTACTCACCTTGTGTATTTTTCATACTCTGAGGTGACATTCTGGACAAAAGCCGAGCGAAAATTGCGAGAGGAAATGGGGATGTGCACACGAGAGACCGAGTTATTGCGCGAGACCGGTTTAATTGCAGGTTACTGCAACTTAATTAACAATAGTTAATTAAGTAGGCTATTCATTTTGATAGGGACGAAATGGTAGGCCTACCATTTTAAGTCATGACATTCATTCCACGCTTAGTCTATCGCGGGCAAGGCATTTAGTTTTCTCGGGCACCAATCTGCAATTCAACCGGTCTCGCGCAGTAACCTGCAATTCAACCGGTCTCGCGCAATAATTCGGTATATACCTTACTTCCTGCTGCTCTGCACCACGTGGTGTTAAATTGTCATTTGCTGAGGGAGATCGTACGCTTGTTTTGATGCAGCTGATGTCCCTAATGCAAATACGACAGATTCGTTCTCATGTAGAAATGAGATCAGGTATGAATCAATATCGAAATTTTATTAGGACTAATCGTGCAGCCATCTGTGTCAGCTAACATCAACATAACTGTTTTAAAAAACAATTAGAAATATTAGTTTTTCATTGAATGACTCCTTTGAGTTGAGGAAGATCCCATATAGGAAGGAACCATTATTGATGTTCCAAACTAAAAAAATGTAGACAGGTCTACAGTATGTTCATAACTCACCATATATCCATCCAATTGACACAGACTGCAATATGGCAAAAAGAAGAAGGGTCATTCCGCTGCAAGCGTAATAGTCAAACAACAGGAATATGTATAATCCGCCCTTTGTTGGAGATGGGGAGATAAAACTGAACAATAAACGACCATTTTGAAATGGTCGTACATACAGATATGGTATAAACATAACAGGTAAAAACTGATATTATGAATCAGGATGACTGTTCTGTAATCTAAGATCTTACCTCCGTCACCATCACAAGGCCGATACAGAAACTCACAACACTTATTATAAGTAGAAGGATTTTACGCCGATGGCCAACGTGAAAGAATGTGGGATTTGTGTCAGAGATTGATGTTATAATAGCTTCCAAACCTACAAACTGAAACAGCAAAATACAAATTCAGTGATTGCATCAGCTAATGCATGATGCAGTGACCTTAAACATAGGGATTCATAACATTTTATTATACAACAGTTAGTTCTGACCAAGTCATTTGATTGAACAACATTCCAATGAGTGCTGATATTCAGTCTAAGGCACACACTGGGAATTTTTACATATGTATCACTCCAATTTACTCATGTTTTAATTATGCTTACTTATGTTAAGGATCGTTATCTATCTAAGAACTTCACACCACAATACATTTTTGGTAACACTTTAGAATAATGGTACATGAATTATCATGAATCTGTGAATGATTTGTGCAGGAATCATCAGGAATTAGCATATACTTCAAAGTATTTCATTCGTGACCTCATGCATGAACAACACATGTATTAAAGCCCCTCAGAAGACGAATTAGGCATTACTGTCCATCAATGTCATGCTTTACTAAGTTATTCATATTATATTATATCGCATCAACAAATAATCTTAAGCGGTTTGTCTTCTCACGGCAGAAGAAAAAATTCCTATTACAGGCACTGCACACTTGCATTTCGCAATTTCACCTGCTCATGCTTTGTTCGCCGTTCGCTGGCCGCTTGTGTGTACACCCTATGTTTTCGTGTATTGGCTTTTAAAAAACTTTTAAAGCACTGTTTTAAAAGCATGTATGCATTATATGTCTCTATACATGTGACAGCGGTAACAGGAGTGATATCAGGGACGGACTGGGGGCATTAAATGGCCCTGGACTTTGATCCAGACCAGCCCACCAGAACCTGCCCTCGTAAACGCCAGCATGTAATGGACGCACATAGGCTACACACAACCAGCCTCTCTACCTAGCAGCTCCACAACCTTTTATCGCTACTGTAGAACATCTTTTTAAAAGGCTGCAGAACACACATGCAAACACTGCATTGTTATAAAACATCTACAGAACACAGACTGAATTTGTTAAGATTGAACTGTCTCACATCCCCTGAAGCCTAAAGTGAAACAAAGATGCTAAAATATCCACAATACTCGCTGAGACAGAACTGTCTGACTGCTGCTGTGGTTGGTTTTAAGACATGGGAATACACATTCTACCCTTCATGAAAGAACATAAGAGAGGAGAAGATACCCTGCCCGGAGCAAGCCTTTAATTTAGATTTCCAGTTTTTCTCATGGGTGGATTAGCATATAATCAACATTGTGTCTTAAATGTCGGTTTGATTTGCCGGTCTAGCACTTCGATGTTAGTGTAGGTGGAACTGGAAGCCTACGGGCTAACTAGGCTGTAGGCTGTAAGTTGGTTACTTGCTTGGCTGTGAAGACTTTTGACTCTTAAAGAAATGTGCAAGGCAGGCAGCCCATGGGGTCAAATGTTGGCCGGCCCACAGGGAACCCTCCCGGTGCTGCCTATGGCCAGTCCGCTACTGTTCTCTCATTGAGAAAATCCATTCCAGCCGTGTTTGGAGCGAACAGTGACGTAATTCCAAATGGTCGCTCAATATCTTGAGCTGTGATTGACCAAATTTCACATATAACCCCTTATATTGTACCTTTGCATCCAGGGAAGAAGGGAAATTTAGTTTTAGATGCAGTGTAGTCTTTCGCAGACTGTATGTCTCTCTGTAAGATGCCAATGACCTCTCATAGAACTATATCCCCCACACTATCACCATCGAATATCAAAAGGAAATAGACAAGATAGATGAACAGAATGAAGTTCTTAGAATACTTCTATTATTGGAATATCATTTAAGAGATTTATGGTTGATCCAAGGCAAGCTTTCTCAACAAAGGTAAGGCAAAGTGTGTTCGAAAAACGTAATTCGTATTGGCGAACTTTATAAGCTGTTTCAGTCTTTGAAAACAGTCTTTGGAAACAGATACTATGGTTAGACTCACGCGAGTGTCTGTGTATGATATGTATGTAACCCCTGGGTTATATGCCCCAGTGTTATCAATACAGGTATACACAATATTATCATTAGGTCCTGTCACTTTAAGTGTTAAGTTTGTTTGCAGTTTAGAAATGTAACTGCGTGCA
>JAODUK010004129.1:0-10996 GCA_027564635.1 Typhlichthys eigenmanni
ATTAATATCTTTTTTGATACTAATTAATAGCTGTCAGATTACTTCTGAGAAGAAAACCGCAGTGTTATACTCTCTAGAATCCTATTTTAAATAGGTGGCCTCCCTGAAATTGCACTGGGAAAACCCAATTGTGTACTACAATGAGTACTACATTAAATGATATACTGTAACACTACTATGCCCACTTAGATTTTGTTCCAAAAAAAAAGATTGCTTCCACACTATATAAAAAAAAAATCTCCCTATTATTTGCTTGTTTCTTTTTGCTTAATCACAATGACAAAATAGAAGAAGCTCATCTTGCAAAACTAAATTGTCAGATGGAAATCTCCGATATCAGGAACAACAAGTCTAACTAAGTCAAGAGGAAGAAGGCGTATAAGGAAGAAAGCACTGCCAAAATATAGATTTTCCCGACAAGTATTGCATACACTTACTGGCTAACTGCCAGTATACAACTTTATAACAAGCAAAGTTGCATCTTAATATAACTAAATATTAAGTAAGGCTTTAGACCATACCAAACTAATTTAAGACACTCTCTTTACACCTTTCAGATACGTAATTTCTTAAGAATATGGAGCTATTGACTACAGGGAAACATGTTGCCTAAGACAACCCCATGCCAACAGCAGGACACCACCCACCAGTCTTGGCTCTCGATCCAGGGAGCGAGGAACTGCCTCAGCTCCATGGGGAAGCTGTCACTGTAGAGGTGGTACAGCTGTTCCAAGTACCTGGTCTCCAGTTGCTGCAACTGGTTCCACTGTGCCATCTTCAAGCCTGCACACACGGCCAGACACTATGACATAGATACTATATCAAACATGGTCTCCAAGGGGAAATTGGTCTCTGTGTTGCAGTTTGTACAAACACAGTAAAACGGATATAATGTACACCAATCATACACAGTAGGTTACATTATCAGTAATATATATAAATAAATAACAGTACACACACACACCAAGGTGATGACACCATATTATGCAGCCCTTGGGCCAGAGTATTATTGAAAAGCATTAAGAGGCTTAATTGAAGCCGAGACAAATGAGTATGATTTGTACATCAGTAACAGAAGGTTACTACCACACACACACACACACACACACACACAGGACTCCTTTAATATGATATTGATCCAGGACCATTGCAAAGTAATGTCTCACACTGGTTACCATGGAAACAACCGAGCGTATTGTATTATTTCACAAGAATCAAAGTACGCCGACAATAGGCACACACGTTATAGCAAGGCTCAGTGTTTTGCTACTTCCTGTTGAGTAGAATCTGCCACCACCTCCACAAAGTATACCTAGACTAGTCTACGTCATGGTCTATGTACATTCAACAACTGCCAGCCAACAATGGAGCTATGGGCAGCCAATGGTTATGTAATGTGATTATTTGTTTGTTTTCTGGTGAGGTGGGTGTGAAGTGAGGTGTAGACCTGAAACAGAAGAAAACAACTCTCTGTCCCAACAAGAAGGCAATAGGTAGCCTCCTTCAAATGAATACATCTTCTATCCCTTTCAATTTAATAGTAGGTCACTGTTCAATGGATATTATATAATTGCCATTTCTATAAAATGTGAGGCTTATATAAACCCATTATTGTTGCTCAATGGTAAGACCTGCAATATTGTTTGCAATTATATCATGCTCAAGTGTAGCCTACATAAGCAAGCCCCGTTCCTTTGAGATTCTACAGACACCTTATTTTTTGTTTACCACTATTGGTACCACTATTCTCACTGAAATCACAGTTTTTGGAGTTTGATCTTGGGTTTTAATTTAAATTCCTGTACAAAAATGTAGCCCAAGGAGGCTTTACTGAAATGTGTTCCTCTTTCATAAAAATTATCTGTTTCTAAACTGTGTGAAATTCATATGGAAACCATAAGCATATGCTAATAGAGAACACATGAGTCACCTGGTCATATATTGTATTGTTTCAGTTTTAATAATTTGTCACTTGATATTTGACATAGCCCTACTACTGAAGAATGATTTTTTGTTTTGTTGCATATTTGCAATAAATACTGCAACAAATCATATACTATTTACATATAACTTGTCTACTATACATCTTGACACAGTAGGCTACCAGACTAGAGAAAGAATATACCCATAAACAAATAGGGCAAATATTGGGATTGCCCATGTTATATGGTCCCATAAATGCCAAAAACACACGTTATTGTAATGTCTGCTGCAATACACTGCAATCCTATTTTAATTCCAGTTCTATCTGCATCATGTCAGGAACTAGATTATATATTATGGAAATATATGCGTAGTATTTGTTATGTTACAACAATGCCAACAAGTTATTGACTGTTGGTCAACATATGGCCATGATTAATTAGCACCCTGGAGATATGGATGCTAAAGGTACATGTGAAATCTGTTTTTACAGCAGGACATCAAACCATATCTTAATCCATAAATTAATAATCACTAACGCAATACGCTACATGTATGACTATTAGACAATAGCAATGATTAACCAGACATAATGCTATTATACCTGCCAGGCAAACCACAATATGTAGACCTATTTCTTGCCAAAGCCCAAGACATCAAGTCTATCTTATTAGCTTATTAGACTCCTGAATGATTAATGAGGATGAAGTCGCCTACTAGTCTACCTCGAAAAACAATGAAGTGTGCTTAACACTATATGATTATCAGCAATTTGAATCACTGGGACGTTTGGTCCAAATGCTGTGAATCTTGCATTAAAAGATATGTAAAACAAAAACATCTACTTATTTCAGTGGGTGAGTGGGCGTGTGAAAAAAAAGCTCCAGCAGTATTGTGTTAAATACTCTGGTGACAACGTGTTACAAGAATAAAATCAATTAAATAAAAATAAATAAATAAATAAAAATGGTTATTAAAGCACTTGCCTATCTATGCATGACAATATGTCAGCATAGAAACATGTCCCTAACCTCGATCATAATGTAACCTATCCATGATGTCGTCCAAGCTACATTACCGGTATAGGCTAGGTTACCGTACTAGTATTACAAGGAAAACCACTTAACCTCAATTACATTATGTAATCATCTTGTAATAACACATTTATGGATATAAGTATATCATTGTGATCTTATAACTATATGGTCTTGTAGTATAATGCAATGAAACAATGGTTATGGAAAATTATAATAAAAATAACAGTAACTGTAGTCTACAGCCTACAGTACGGTATCGTAAGTGAGAAACAAACTTTATAAACCTTACCGTACCTGGCTCGCTGTTGATCGAATAGTAAGTTCTACAGATAAATACGATTTATGGCCAATATCAGCAGATATCGACCAAAACAATCACGACGATGTATTCAATTTAATACGCCAAAGAAAGGAAACAAACATAAGCAACGCTTCTCAACAACACGAAATAAAAACGCACTTCTCAGTTACACATATAGCTATTTCTTCCAATCCCTCCACTGCAGATAGTGCAGCCAGACATATTCCATTAATTGATTGAATGACACGAAAGTGGAGCAATAGTTAACAAGCATAACCTCGTACCCAATCATTATTGAATATATTGTCACTAGAGGCGGGATAGAAAGGCAAAGGGGGCCTGTGTTAGGTTGAGCGACTTGTGTTTATTGCTTTTGCAACTGAGCTGTTCCTCTAAAGCACCCTCCCTCCACTTGCACAGAAATATTCTTCCGCTATGGTGGCCCACTGCGGGGAGGACGTATATTCAGCACAACAGCCAGACTGGAAGTCATCTGAATTACTGGCAGTATTACGTCATCAAGAGAATAATATGTACAGTCTACGAGGACATAAACTTACTTAGACCTTTAATTTGTCAAGTCCAATAGGCAAATCACTCATTCTAAATAAATATGTAATTTAGAACAGATAATAGACAGGTAAATAGACACATGTAACGTAATGAACATACACTACACACACCCTCTAACATAGGCTACCCATCTGTTTCTGTGATTATCTGTTGGGAGTAATAGGCCTATCCTACAATTAAAATGATAGACACCTGACTGGCAGTACTATGTTTGAAAGTATTCTGAACAATAGACATACCTCCACCTATAGCTGAAATCTGAAAATAATATTTAGGCGAAAAATACAGTAGCAGTGTGTAAATATGTGATTCATGTTATCATAAAAAACATCATGCTTTTCTTTTATGCTGTTTTATTTATTTCAACACAATAAGCATTACATTTCAGGAAGCATGTACTTAACGGTATACGTTGTTAGGCAAAAAAGCCCATAAAATCAACACCAAAACAAGCTTCATATTTTCCTTCATTTTTTGCATGATTTCCATGATGTTTTGACTGACTACTATCATACAGAATATTTTATATTAGTCTTTGTTTTACTAGCCACAAGCCATAGTATGGGGACATTTGAATAGAATGTAGCCTACATCGTGGTCCATGGTTTCAAATGAACATACAGTGGTGTACCTGTATATTAAGATGACAACAGTGTTGTTATAAGGCCTTTGGCCTGTTTAATACATCTTTCAATACCTTTATTTGCTCCTTTGCTCCATCTGCATAGATATTTGAGATGTGTGTGATTCCCATGTGCGCATCAAATTACAAGTACTATAAAGCACCTATAGCTTACTGTAGTCCTCAGTCATACAAAAACACAATGACTGTTTCCATTCTGTTCAGAGCAGAGGGAACACTCCCTAATCATTCCCTGGTCCATTGATTATCCTGATGCTGCTACAAAGCAAAAAACACATGCCCCTTGCAGGCACAATGAGCCCTAGGGATAGTAAATGGAGGATGTACTGTCTATATTCACCTCCACGCTGCCTTAACCTGGTGTGCTCAGATAGCTTCTGTTGTTTGAAGATCAGCGGAGGCCTCAATAGATTGTATCCTCAGAATAGAAAGATTATTATCACATCATTCTACATATAGTACAGTGCCTGCCTTGGTTTTGTTATTGCCTTGCAGGCATGGTCACTGGCAATGGACTGCTGCTGGGGAGTCCTTTAGACAACATACAAGAACAAATCACACGTCTGCATGTATTTGAGTTTCAACATTTTAGTACAGACGGAAATATGTTTTAATCTGCATTCATTTCTGTTGTGTTCTTTTCCTCAATTTATACATGAGTGCCCTGACCTACTGTAGATCCTGTTCATGTTCACAAAGAAGTCATATTTTCAACTCATTACCTCATAGAACAAATGTAATCCATGTCCATAGTCCCAAATCTTTCTTCTAGTGTTACTGATGTTCTATGTATCATTGTCTAAACAGATTTATATGCAATGTGCAGGGCATAAATATTCAGTCTATCCAGTTATACAACAGTGAATTATTTAACAGTAATTACCTTGAAGAGTAAACAAGCACGTTAACCGCAATCACATGTGAGAACTACAGTATTTACTGCTTAACAACTTACAGTAGGATGACATAAGTAAAACATTCTTGAGGCAAGACTATATCATGTTAACATATTTTCTTAAACCCAATATAATACAATAATCAATTACTGTGATGTCATGTACAGTAAGTATCTTATTTAATTATAGCTTTATATGTGTACATTTGTATCTTTTTTTACAAACATTGCATGATCAGAGTGAGAGGTGCCCACAGCAACATAATGCTTTTTCTTTCATTCTTTTTTTTATAGATTTGTTAACTTCAGTAAAGGAGGATACCACAAATAAGCACATTGTCATTTTTCTTCTTCTGCTTCCTCCTTTCAGAGGCCTTAATCTTGCCGTGCAATTGTATTTCCATTTATTTTACACATCCACATTACATACTGTACCATCAGTTGACTTTATAGCAAGCACCTGCTATCTTACGTACGAATACTGTAGGCTATGTTTGATGGCAGCTGTACGTCGAGTCTAGATAGCAAGACTATTGTGTATTTGTCAGATGCGGTCACTGGTCACTTTTCTCAGCAACATTTATGGCAGACTTTTATGTCTAGAATAATTATGGGGAATGATAAGCCACTCACTGAAAATTGTTAAAGCTGAGAAAATAGGTCAGCCAAGCATATTTCAAAAACAAGCTTTTAGGTTTCTTATCTCGACGCTAAAGCGGCACAAACATCAAAGTAAAGGTCATCCTTTGGGTAAGAAAAAAATAAATAAAATAAAACACAGACTTCATAGATTGTGATCGTGTCCAGAAAGTCCCTACAGCTAATGTGTCCTGCCAATTACAATTACTCATCATCATCATCATCATCATCATCTCTTGTTCTCTCTTCACCCTCTCCTATCGCATCTCTCCTCAGATCAACAGCGGTGCAGCGGCCCTCTGTACGTAATGCTCTACTCTCTGTGGTTCTTCTTTAGGTGGTCTGTCTCCACCAGGACCAGCTCAGAGTCCCCAGCCACCCCCATCAGGGCCTCCATCTCCGGGCTATCTACTCTCACCAGCTCCCCCTCCTCCACCTCCAGATGGAGCCCCACCTGGTCGTCCTCGCCTGGAGGCAGGCCCTCGCTCTCCTCTGTGTGGGGCACCACCTCCACTTCCCCCTCCCGGATCTTTTTCACGTGGAAGGTGAAGGGCGGGACGCGGTACACAGCCGTTTTGGAGCGAGCGTGGACGGCGTGGTCGGGCGTCAGGGACTTCTTAACCTTCTCCTTGCGTTCCAGGTTGGGGGTCATGCGGGAGCCCAGCTTGCCCATCTTCTTCTCCAGGCTGTGCTTGGTCTTCTCCAGGTTGTCGCGGGTTCGCTGTCTGGTCTTCTCCAGGTTCTCCTTGGTCTTGAGCTTGGTCTTCTCCATTTTCTCCTTGGTTTTGAGCTTGGTCTCCTCCATCTTCTCCTTGGAGAAGGCCTTCTTTATGGTGTCCACGCGCTGCTTGCTGGTGCGCTTGATGCGCTCCGCGCGAGACTCCTCGATGATCTCCTCGATTTCCACCTCGTCCTCGGAGTTGACGGGGGCGCCCTCCTCCGAGATTTGCTCCAGGCCCTCCGTCGCTACGCCGACTCCCGCCGTCTCTGCTGGCTTGGATTTGGATGGCTTAGGTGCCTTCATCTCATCCTGTAGAGACATGGGTAGGAGAGAGGTGTGAGCTACACTTATTAGATCTTTGTGCATTACAGCGCCCGCAGGCCCAGCAATAGAAAGATACATTTGCTTTGTTGATATCCATTTAAAAGCAGGGTTAGTTTGTCAGTCTCCAGAACGCTTGCTAACGTTGAGCTCTAAATCAAAACAAACTCCCTCAGAAGCCCCGCCCCACACATTGACGTGCATTGCGAAGCCAAGAGCATTGTTTTTGTGAGCGGTGTTCGTCACACTGTTTATGCTACTATTTATGTAGCCAGGGCTTTGTAGAATTACCAAATATTTGGTGAGTTTGACAAAAAGTGTATTAGCTTACAATTAGCGTACAATAATAGCTGACTATACATTTAATTATATATACAGTATTGTTGTAATTGTTCAGTTTAGTTCATTACAAGAGCCACTGCTGGTATATTGCTTATTTACACTGGCATAATTTTTCCTGGACTGTCAAACCTCTGATTACCCTGCTAAAAAATCCACCATATACCAGCATGAATTCCAAACGGGTCCAGGCTGGTTCATACTGGTTAGTGCTGGGATAGTGCTGGTCTAGCTGGTATACCAGCACACCAGTAACCAGCATGAGATGCTGATACACCAGCAAACAGCAAAATATACCTTATGCTGGTGAACAGCAATGTTGGATTTTTTAGCAGGGTATGAAAATGATCAGAACTGCAATTGAAAACACTTTAAGATGATTGAGGATTAGGTTGAATCATTGTATTATGTTATTGGTGACAGCAACAGAAACATACATGTATGTATATAGAAAGGTTGGATATTTTAACGTAAAGCCACAAAGTAACATTAAAGTTTCCACCCAAGCAATTAGTATTGCGGAAGAAGGATATAGTGCTGTGTCAAGGGACACACTTATTATGATAACGTGAAATTCTTAAAATACTTAATGGCATCGAGATAATAATGGCAAATATTTGCATGATAAATCATAAGCAGTAGGCATCTCAATGCAAGATAGCTCATTATTTCCAACTAGTGTGTTAGTGTAGATCGCCATCTAGTGGTAGATGTGTTAACATATTGGCCCGCAAAGCCCCATTAATTTGTCAAGTTCCCACCTCTGTGCTCAGATATGTGAATACCAGTGTGGTTAAACGTGTTGTACACCACAGTTGTACCGCATCGATGTACTGATCCTAAAATGTTGCTGCTTCAAAGAAGCCATGCCATATACATCTTACAGTGAAATCGAAACAATAATCACATTTCCTGTCATGCAATGGCAATAAAAGTGCAAAGTCACATCCTTATTGTAACTATGTACGCAATGAAAAGCATTTGTTTATAATAAACATTAATGAAAAGAGGATTTTGGAATGTAAACATTGCAAAACGAGGTGAATATTCTCCTATAGTGTTTTATTTCTAACAATATTGTGTGAGAAAGAATTCATTAACTTTTAGACATTATTTGTTTATCAATTTTTGACCAACTTCACCCCTGTCCGTAATCATGTTTCTTTCTTATGGGAAAGGGGCTCTAATTTCACAATGCATACTGTAACATTTCCAAAAACATGCCCTGCGCTGGCCTGCCATAAAATCAATGAACTTGCTTAATAACCAAACCGGAGAATGTCCATTTGTTCTGACAGCTGTTTCTCATCCAAACTAAACAACCAGTATGCCACACAGGTTAGAGGTACTGTATATTGTTAGTATGCAATATCACACAGGGATTAACTAACAAAGCTATTCCTGCAAATCCCGATTTCAGCACCTCATTGACCCATATAGAGACCTGCTGGCTCTAGAGTATTGCAGTGCAGATTACTGTATCTGTACATCTGTACAGCTCTATTTTCTCCATAGCAGTGCAGCCACTAGTACTAACACTAGTTCTTCCTGTGGTGAGTCACAAAGATTCTGCAGGCGTTCGTCCTATACACTATCACACAATCACATGCATACAGATGCTCCTATGGGGCTCCTAGCATGCGGTTCCCATCTAAAAACATGTTAGGTTCAGCCAGTGCCATCTGACCAGTGACACTGGCTCTAATCTGGAGTTGGTCCCCGGGCGCTGCACAGTGGCTGCCCACTGCTCCCTTGAGGGATGGCTTAAATGCAGAGGATGGATTTGGCAACATGTATGTGTATGTGTCAATAAAAGCACCTTTACCTTTACCTTACCCTCCCACAGCACACAATGTTTTGTTACCGTTTTACCGTCATAGTAAAATAAAATGACATAAAGGGGCCTGGTGAGAAAGTTTACAGAGGAAGCAGTACTCTCGAGAACAGGAGTGATTGTTGTCTTAGCGAGCACATTCAGTCAAAGCTGCACTGATGTATTTGATCTCTATTGTCTGGTGATAAGGGTCTGGGCCCGACAGGCAATATGTTGTTTGTTGGTAGCAACAGTAATGTTAGCTACATTCATGATTGACGGCAGGTAAATGGGTGCATGAGAAATAAAAACAAAATAAGTAAATAAAGTTTGTTGACAGGAAACGGACGGCAGAGATACTGTTGTTTCTCTCGGTTTGAAACTGATCAGACTGATAATCATCTCATACTATGTGGACATAACAGCGATACTTCGATGGATAGGTTTTTGGATATCTTTTTCGGCCTTACACTAACTAAATCATATTTTTACTCAACCTGCACTGCATTCATGTGGTATTCATTTAATGAGAAATATTGCCTTTACTTTTAGTATGGAAGTTTAGTATGGAAACTCCTGTGGCCAACTGTGACATTTGAAATAGGCTACTTCATTTCCAGCGTGTAAACAGCTGGGACAATGTAAATGTAGCATACTGTAGTTGAATACACTAATGGCTAGTCTTTCCATGTGTATTTACAAATAAGCACGTTGCCATTTTTCTTCTTCTGCTTCCTCCTTTCAGAGGCCTTAATCTTGCCGTGCAATTGTATTTCCATTTATTTTACACATCCACATTACATACTGTACCATCAGTTGACTTTATAGCAAGCACCTGCTATCTTACGTACGAATACTGTAGGCTATGTTTGATGGCAGCTGTACGTCGAGTCTAGATAGCAAGACTATTGTAAGTGTTTCGAAGGACCGAGGCAACAACGAGGGAGTAAGAAGTAACAAAAAGGTTTAATATAACAGAACGTACAAAACACAACGGCATGAAAGCAAAATAACCCGCAAGGGTTATAAGAAACAAAACACTATATATACACACGCAGACAGCAATCATCCACATATGAGACAGGTGTGGGAGTCCCTGATTGTCACCTGTCTCAGATCAGCTGTCAGTACTCTGGGGAGCGCGTGCGAGAGAATCCCGACGCACCGGGCGACCCTGAGGGCGAGGCCCAGGCCGATCAGGCCGGCGAGAATGGAACTCCCGGGTGAGGGCCCGATCAATATCCACAGCCCTCACCCAACTCCACTCCTCGGGGCCGTAACCCACCCAGTCCACCAGATACTGCAGAAGACCCCGCCGCCGCCGAGAGTCCAGCACTGCCTCTACGGCATATGCCAGACCCCCTCCACCTCTACCGGCGCCGGAGGAGCAGCGGCCGGGTCCGGCCCCCCTAGTGGACCGGAGACCACCGGTCTGAGGAGAGAGACGTGGAATGTATGATGGAGACGATGGTACGGTGGCGGGAGCTCCAGGGTGACTGACACCTCATTGACCCTCCGGATGGCCTTGAAGGGCCCCACGTACTGGGGTGCCAGTTTCTTGCATGGCAGGCGGAGCGGGAGGTCCCGCGCGGACAGCCACACCCGGTCCCCCGGGCTGTAAGCCGGGGCGTTGGACCGCCTTCGGTCCGCCTGGCGCTTCTGCTGGTCCACTGCTGCCTGCAGGCGGACCTTCGTGGTGGCCCAGACCTCCCCAGCTCGGCGGCACCAGTCCTCCACCGCTGGGACATCACTGGGCGGGGTCCCCGTCCAGGGGCAGAGAGGCGGCTGATG
>JAODUK010004130.1:0-10996 GCA_027564635.1 Typhlichthys eigenmanni
GACCCAGGACCAGGTGGAGAGATTATATCTCCAAACTGGCCTGGGAACGTCTCGGGATCCCTCAGTCAGAGCTTGCTGATGTTGCTCGGGAAAGTGAAGTTTGGGGTCCCTTGCTGAAGCTGCTGCTCCCACGACCCGACTCTGGATAAGCTGGAGAAGATGGATGGATGGATGGATGGACTTTGTCAGAAGGAAAGCTCTCCACATTGCACTCAACAAAATGTGAATGTCTGCATTCTCACTTCAGGGTTGCAAACCCAACCCAACCCTGCAGTGTTTAACAAAAGACATACATAAAAGAGACATACAGTACCGGTCATGTGTGCTTGTGTTTGAGTATTAACTATTAACAGTTGCAATTTCTGCTTCTTTAGCCTATTTCAGTCAGGACTATTTCATCAAACGATATGATTAACTTATTTACTTATATGTAGTACAGAAGAGGAACAGAACAGAGCAAGCCACAAAGACAACAGACAACGAGCAACACAGACACACAACAGAACAGGCGGTGCAAGGGGAGGAGAGAGCTAACAGGCTAGCAAGGGAAGTGCAGATAGAAGCGGGTACCAGCCTAATATATATATACTGTATATATGTATATACATACACAGTATATATATGTATATACGCACACTAGTTTTGACCAATGCGTGTTAAGCAACTGGTCTGTCAGCTGATGACACAGCAACGTGACACGTGACCTGCCTGAACTTCCACTGTGTATTATTTATTCATTAGCAACCCTGATTTAGCAGATTTGTAACTGACCAAGCAAGTGAATAAGTAACAAAAGGAGAGCGGTTGGTGGGGATGCAAAGATGTGAGAGAAGAGATGTTAAAGGAAGAACATTTTCGAGAAGAGACATTGTAACTTTTTACTTTAACGTGGAGTGGAGGAGACATTGCCCTGAGTGGTGCACGACAGATTTGTGAGTGAGGGTCGAAGAAGACAGTTTGAGAGTGAGAGGAATTTGACTATGTGAAGGTGATTAGGACCGAAAGACAGAATCCCTGGAGGCTGGGATTCTGTCAGAATCCCTGGAGGCTGGAGATAATCAACTTGTAGGTCAGAGGTTGGGCATCCTGGTCCTGGAGAACCACTGCCCTGCATGTTTTAGATGTCTCCCTGCTCCAACACACCTGACTCATATGAGTGGGTCGTTATCAGGCTTCTAACGACCCATTCATTAGAATCAGGTGTGTGGGAGCAGGTTATGGAGGATTTAAACCTACATGGGTGTTTGGCATGCATTTTGGCTCCTTTCAAGACTTGGATTGATATCTCCCTTGATATCTCCCTCACTCTCCTGTGCCAGTCTTGTTGCACCTGCTATAGGACAGCTGCCACCTTCATTATGATTGGTTCTTTTACTGACCTCAGCAGATTTGCAGAATAGCTCTGCCTGTCCTCAACCTGAGAAGACCAAATCAGCCAAAATATCTCAGCTCCCCAAACATTCTGTGTGGGTGTAAGAGTTGTCTCGCAGAGCCAGCCTTTACTTATGTAGAGTTTGGGACATAGCGCTTGCTAACTGAGCCAAGATCTGCCTACTTGACAGGAGAGGTATTATAATTGACATGCACATCAACCAACTACGTAACTTAGTGACAAAGTCGGACGTTAAACTTGAGAAACTTACCAACACAACACTTGGCTGTTTTCAGGTTTTGTTCTGTTAGAAGTAGGCTATGGTTAGTGTTTAAAATAAAGTGTAACAACTGAAAGTAAAGCATCACACTGGAATTACAGATACAGACTTGATGAGTGACAATGCTAACAGCCAGTTAAAGTCTTCTTCTTAATTTCAGCAAGTGCTTTCGATCTTACAGGGGTCTATGCATCAGACGTTCAGCACATAGCTGCTTATGTGACATTAGTGCAGGACAGAAAAGGCTGAGACTAGTGCATGGGGCCTTAAAGCTACACTTGATATTAAACACAGCTAGCATAGGAGGTCTGTAGGCGAGGTTAGCTAATCATACCCACCAAAAGCTGCAATGCTGCGTAGTCAGGGTTGTATTCTCTTCAAAGATATGTCACACAAAGAAAACTAGCGAGAAGAGAGAGAAGGAGGGATAAAGATGCGTTGATTGCCAGGCAGAGCAGAGATGTACATTAGAGAGTGTCAAGGGGTGGTAATCTGCAAAGACACAACGAAGTGTCCAGGTGACTCATTGGTCATCCGTCAAATGTCAATCACAGTCTGGGGTTACAGTTGTAGATTGATGTCTGCACCTGACCTTGGAGATGTCTGCGCCTGACCTATCAGGCATGTATCGTTTCTGCTGAATAGTGATCCAGGCCAGATGGTGTGACAACTAATATACTGTAGGACAGTTGTACAAAACATAAGATGCCTGAGACTAACTCATTTACAAGAAGAACTCACAATTTTCCCCTCAAACACAGTTTTGTTTATGGTATGCATGTATTTATTGATATCACAGGAATAAAGTCACACGCCAATATCGGTGTCATTATGTGACGTTGGTTATGGAAGAGTGATCTTTAATCTAAACCCTGTCAAGAGTACATGAGGCTTTTAAGGAATATGTCAACCTCACTCACTCATGCTGACTGTACTATTCACTATTCATGAATACTATCCTATCTCTCCCTAAACATCATCTTGGTTGTAGAAGTCCTATTATTAGATATACATATTTAAATATGCATTCCTCATATTACATTGATTGACAATAAGATAAGCTTATTCATTGGAATGTTGAGTAAAAGTGAGTGATACCAGATATAATGTTTAATTATTTGATAACTGATTAATCATGTCATGCTACCTGAGTTGAAAGAGTCTTAATATTTGAAAGAGTCTCAATAAAAACCGGAATTGTCAAGTCAGAAAGAGGATGCTAAACAATTCTTGCCTTCTGGGTTTTCTGTTGTTGTCTATATGTGGACAGTAATTTTGAGCAAATAGAGACACACTTGACTCAACAAGAAGAAATGTGAAGCCCTGTTATAATAGGTTATTGTTATTAGGTCGGATATATAAATGATGCAGGCATTTTAGATATTTATGATGTTTTGGTCCTGTGTTTGCAGTAGATTGCTTCAGTACCTTTTAGAGTCAGATGAGGATATACAGCAACCGCAATGGCCTTCCCTAACATTGTACATAATGTAAATGTTATTGACCAAAGTTATGCTTACACATTATTGTTGTACTGTGAGACAAGTTATTGGACAGCAAGACAACAACAAACACAACAGACATGTACTATTCTTAACGTTTTTGCCTTACAAATTTTGTGGTAAATTGTTTGACCAAAGAAGACTTCTGGGATTAACTGACTGAATTGGGATTTATTGATGGTAAAATATAGGGAACAATTACAGATGCTAAGACATGGTATTAACATGTATATGTTCTAAAATCTCTGTATTATGGTCTTCATACATCCCTTATCATATTCATGCTCAGACATGTACTTGAGGCCCTGACGCCAGTGGACAAACCTTATCAAGTCATAATGCTTTAAAATCTGATAACAGTCAATTCTGAATAATTTAATTTGCCTATACAATTGACCCCTTTTATGTAAATAGTGTGTGTGTGTGCGTGTGTGTGTGTGTAATTTTCCATCCATCCATTCTCATCTGCTTATCCGTAGTCGGGTCGCGGGGTCCCTTTCCCGAGCCATATTAACCAGCTATGACTGGGGGATCCCGAGGCGTTCCCAGGACAAGGTGGAGAAATAATCTCTCCACCTAGTCATGGGTCTTTCCCAAATTCTCCTCCCAGCTGGTATAGTGCCTGGAACACCTCCCTAGGGAGGCGCCAAGGGATCATCCTTATCAGAAGCCCGTACCACCTTAACTTGCTCCTTTCGACACAAAGAAGCAGCGGCTTCTCCTAGTTCCTCACAGATAGCTGAGCTTCTCAACCTATTTCTAAGGGAAAACGCCAGCCCAATTTGCCACTTCTACCCGTGATCTATTTATTTCGGTCATGACCCTCCCTTCATTACCATAGGTGAGGGTGAGAACGAAAATTGCCTGGTAGATCTCCGGCCAATCTCTCGCTCCAATGTGCTCACTACTTGAACTCCTTCACTTGGGGTAAAGACTCATTCCCCACCTGGAGTAGGTACTCCATTGGTGTCCTGCTGAGAACCATGGCCTCATATTTAGCGGTGCTAATCCTCATCTCAGCCGCTTCACTCGGCTGCGAACCGATCCAGTGAGTACTGCAGGTCACGGACCAATGATGCCATCAGGACCACATCATATGCAAAAAGCAGCGATGAGATCCCCAGGCCCCCTCCAGGACCCTTGCAAAAGTAAAGTGCTGATCTGCTGTTCCACGACCAGGACAGACCCTCCTTTCATTTTAGAGTAGACTTTACCAGGAAGGCTGAGAAGTGTGATACCCCTATAATTGGCACACCTATAATTGACCATTCCGGTCTGCCACTCCTTGGGCATTGTCCCAGACTTTCACGCAATGTTTCATCCAAGACATCCCGTCCACACCCAGAGCTTCAGAATTTCTGGACAGATGCCATCCATCCCCGGGGCTTTGCCACTGCGGAGTTGCTTGACTATACCTTAGTGACTTCCACCAAGGTAAATCACTAAAATCCCCCATCAGCCTCAAACTCTGCCTCTACCATAGTATACCCGGTTGGATTCAGGAGTTTCTCAAAGTGTTTCCTCCACCACCACCGCCATATGTATCCTAAAGTATGCATATCAGAGACATTTCAGCACCAGTGTTGATAAAAAGTCTATAGCTCCCTCAACTTGCATTTCTAAGAATGCTCATTGTTTAACAGAAAGTGTGAATTTAGGTCAGTATAGCATATCATCAGTTGTGGCCTTGTGTGTGTGTGTGCGCGCCTGTGAAATTACATGCACTCAGAGAAAGTATCTCTCTGTATGATTTTGAGAGCAGAACTTATTTGTTAAAAAGCAACATTGCTTTCAAAATTCTCAAAATGTTTTTTGCTAAATAGAATTTTTGCTTTTTATAAATCATATTACAATGATTGAAAATAAAATGTATGTTTAACCTTTACTTTAACAATAAACTGGGCTTGCAATTTTTTAAATTGTAAAAATATATGTATATCACCATAAAAGGGGTATTCTGCAATAATAAATATATTATGTTGGCTGTATATGGCCAAATATAAAATATTTACATTGATGATTCACATGTTGCAATGTTGTCTGTCCCGTGGTCCCTGTATTGTGACTTGTTCCCAGTGTGTTTCAGGCCTGTTCCACTGACACTCTCTGCCTTGTGTTTCCAGTCTCGTTAGTGCCACCTGTGTCTGTGTAATCATGTCTGATGTGTATCACCTGGCCCTCGTTGTTGTTGTCCAATGGTCTGTCTTCCTGTCTTGTCTACTTGTGTATATTAAGCCCTAGTGTATTCCCAGTCGGTGATTATATGTATGATCCCCAGCAGTCCCCGTTCTGGGGTACCAGGCTGGTCTTACGCCAGTCAATTCCTCCAGGGCTGTCTCCAAGACGGTCGGGAGGGGCTCTAGACCCAAACAGCTGTCAGCAAATCCACCAGTTCCCAGATTGCATCAGCTGTATTTGGACCAAGCCCCGTCAGGCCAAGACGGCAGCACCAGTCCCCGTACCGTGACTGTTGTAAGCTCCAATACCTGCACATTGCCAGGTTAAGACTGGGACGCAGCCGCATCCTGTTCCAGTGCCTCCCGGGTCTCTGCCCCCTTGGGTCCTTGGGGGCGTCTGGGAGCCGCCCTTTAGGTAAGGGGTAATATTCTGTCTGTCCCGTGTTCCCTGTCTTGTCAGGTTCTATGTTGACCTTGTGTTTCAGGCCTGTTTCCCTGACACCCACTGCCCTGTTTCCCAGTTTTGGTAGTGCTACCTGTGTCTGTGTAACCATTTGTTTGTTCTCAAGTCCTTCCTACGTGTCGTGCGTTTGGGTCCTTACCTTCCAGCAGCTTTGCACATATACTTCAAATTGGCCTTAATAACGTTTCATATGTTTGGGGTCTATTGGACCCTAAAGAGTTTAGACTTGTAAATGGCTCAAGAATGATGTAACACTGGATATTAAATGAAACTCTCAAAAGCAGATTTGATGTCTGTGACATGGCTGGTAGCATATCAGGTGGGACCAGGAACCATTTTGATGGTATATTCTGAGGTAAGCCACCATGTATTTCAGCAGAGGAGAGTTTCCCATTTTTTAGCTAACTGTCACTTATTCTTGCTGGACAGCAAGATCTGGTTTGGACTGAGACACATTGTGAGGTCAACTCTCACTCTCAAAATGTTCAGTGTCCTCCGCATTATCTTCAACTTCAGAACAATCTCATAACTTTCACTGCTATAAATGTTTTTTTCCAGATCCTGAGCAACAGAAGACTTGGTTAACATCTTCAAGACCAAAGCAACTTGGATTGAAAATGATCACAAGGCTCTGTTCTCTCATTTTTTTTTTTGCTAAACAACTCTATTACCTCTAAGTTACACATCCCCGGGGTTGGCATGTTGTATGGGGCATCACCAGTTTCCCAAAATAAACCACATTATCAACACACAAATAATGTGTTTGTCTGAGACTAGGGAGATATGTGTTCTTTATAATAATCTAGAACACCTGCATGAAAAACATAATATAAATTATCTGCTTCCCTGAACTAATAGAATGCTGTATTTACATTGTGTGTGTGTGTGTGGTTATTGGGGACCGACGTTGAATAGCTTTGAGTCAACAACAGATATATTGACATTTATTTTATAATTACCACTCTTGACAGCTGATAGCCTATTATGTAGTTCAAACAATACATTGCATACAATATCAACATGTTGTCATATATCAAACTATTTGCACCAGGTTATTCTGACAAATAACCGCTAGCACTTTAAATTAAGGTATTTTACCTTATGCGTGCACAGCAGTCGTCAGCCTGGTCGACGGTTCTGGATTGAGAGTCATTGGTCATCCATGTCTCTGCACCAATTGTTGAGGCAACTGTCTGACCAAAGAAGGATTCCAAGGTCAACTGAGTGAATCATGGTTTATTGATGGTAAAATGGGTAGGCGACTGGTACAGATGCTAAGCCACGGTGTATATATTGATATGTTCTATAATCTGTGTGCTAGGGTCTTCATACATCCCTTATCACATTGCTGACACTCAGACCACACAATGTTGAGGCCCTGACACCTGGACACACATTATCAAGGCAAAACTCTTTATGACCTCATAACATAACTGGTCCGTGACCTGGGTCACGTCTGAACCATAGAATTTGCCTCTATACAGAATATCTAAATATTGATTTGACATAATTATAAGGAAAAAAAACAGCAAATAGCCTGTGCCTTGTCTGAAGGTTTGAAAACACACAGGAAAACAGATACATGTTTGTTCCATGGCTGTTGACATATGGCCTTGGAGATAACGTGCTCAGCAGCGCTGGAGTGAGATTTCAAAAGGCAAGTCTTCTAACTTACCCGCATGCCTAATACATTTAATGTCAATACAAAAATGTTGAACTACCTGCATCTAAATAACTGGATTAGATGTGAAGTGTAGAAGTAATGGTTTTTCTTATAAAGGCCTGAGTATTCAAGCCATCGCTCTCACAAACGTTATTACATTATTCTGTTGAAACAACCTTGGTTATATTGAACACAACTCAATATTCTGTCTCTTTTGGGTAACCTTTAGCCTCCTCTCGATGCTTTCTCTGTCTCTGCCCTGGTTTCCGTGGTAACGGCATACTGTCTTATTTTGGGGATGTTTTTAAATAATGTTTAAAAACAGGGGGCATGGGGGAGACATTATGCAATGGGAATCATAACCTCCAATTCCTGTGGAAGGGGAAGTAGGTCAGAGTGTGAGAAAAATGGGTTTATGGGAGAAAGGATGACAAGAGGAAGAACATATGGAAGAAAGGAGAGCAGACATAGAGAAGAGGAGAGGAAACGTTTCCTGATACCGGACAGGTTTTTAATTTGTCTGCCTTATTTGTTTTGGTTCAATAGTGGCAGACTAGCACAACAGAGTTTGACTGGCATGTAGTTAGTATTATCGGCTGATTGTGTTTAGAAGCCAATCTATTCTGTGGGCGGGCCTTATCTCAACATCAGGAAGCCATAGTCAATAGCCTTACAAGAAGAAGAAAGAAGAAAGCTTTCCTTTCTGCCTGACTCATGGCTGAGTTTACGTCTGTGTGTGTGTGTATGTGTGCGTGTGTGTGTGTAAGCGTGCGCGTGTGTGATGGGTGTTTACTGACTTGTAAATGAGAATTGATTCTTTAAACTATCTATCTTCCTCAGCAATCATGTGCTTTCAGCCACCACAGCTGGAGTTGTCTGGTAAAAAGAGGGACAGATCTAGAGAGAGAAAGTGAAAGAAGGGGAAAAAATATTTATTTTGGAAATTAAAGCCTCCCCATTCACTCTTTACTTTCCTCTGCCTTATCTGTGATTGAATATCAAACAGGTTTGTGTGTGCGTGTGTGTTTAGAAAGCTAGGCTCTGAAGTAAGATTGAGTCTGATACAAAAGTGCAGACCATTTAAGTGAACGCTTGTGTCCTTTGGGGAAGGAATTGTCAACCTGTCGAACAATTTACTGCATAGAGGGGATGGAAAATGAAAATATAGCAATCTTGCATTATATGATTATGTTAATCAGAATCACATTATCTAAGTCTGAATGCATACTAAATAATATAACAACTATAACATGTTACCAGAGACACTGTATAAAGGACTTTGGTGTTACTGTAAAATTATTAATTATATTTGAAATAAAAAATGCTTAATTGTTAGGATTTAATATGATTAATTAAAAAATACACATAAAACATAAGGATATAATACCGATCAATCACAACACTAGAACATATGAATCATTTCCTTTGGTTGGATGAAGCTGTGCTGAAAACAGCATTATTATGTTAATGAAGGTGTCAGGTGAATCAATTGACATAGGGAACGTCTATCAAGTTTGAATATAAAGAAACATTTTTACATAAATAACTCCTGACAGTCTAGCTACACTATCAGCTGGAATAGCTCACAACACCTGTATGGGTGTAGGATATCTGTTCCCCATCCGAATGTGAGCAGATGACAATGGTCATGTCGTTAGATATGAAACTGAATATGACATCGGCTGCTTCCGCCGTCCGCGGTGGGGAAACCTCCATCGCTGTGGGGGTGGAGGAACATTAGCCTGCTTGAGACCACACAGAGGAGAACACCATATGTCACACATGCCTGCACACACACAGCAAACACACTAATAAGAATGTCCACTCATGGGGCTTCGTTTTCAACCTTCAGGTGCAATGTTCCCAGCAAAAGAATAAGCCTCTGCGGTTGCCACAGCAACCTAACACAGTGGCCCAAGCAACAGGAAAAACGAGTAATGAGGTGCTGTGACATCGCTGTGGGTTACCAGTGACCCCTGACCTCGAGGTCAGGGAGAACATAGGAACCAATGAAAACAAGGGCAGGCCAGGCAGTAGGAACTTGTGAAATGGTTTGACCCGTTATTGCACACATACACAAACACATAGACACATATTTACACATTTGTAAATGTAATATAGACCAGAGGTTCTCAAGTTGTTGTATGCAAAGACTCACCTGTATCTTTCTGAAAGGATAAGGCTGGTTTTATATTTTTCTAAACAGCTTATGAAAGCAGCCAGCGCTGCAATTTGTTTCTCCTATCTCTATCTACACTGTCAATATAGTTGCTATAGTGCTTACCTTGGAATGATAAAACATGTATATTGAAGTTTGATTTAGTCACTTTATTTGTGTAGTTATTGCATTTGGCTGAATTCATACTCCTTTTGGAAAAGCTAGGTGATTTTAGAATCCATTGTTCTTTATTTTGTGAAAATTTACATTTTTTTAGGTCAAACTGCAATCAAACTGTAGATTTTAACAATGTCACACATTTTGTATTATACCAAATATCTCCTTATTTACTGCAATTATGCAGTAAATTGTTTTTTTTTCATGCAGTGCCTCTAATAAAAAATATGGCTGTTTCTATAATGCGTCCGGAAACAGGCATTGCGTGTGAAAATGAGTGTGCCTTTGATGAAGAATGAATGAATAGAATGAATAGAAGGTCTCAAAGATAACTAAAACACCCCTCTGCATTCTTCCTCACTTGTCTCATACTTCACGTCTTGCTACTACCTGCCTCCTCCTCTTTCATGTAACCAAGGTGGCTGAAAGAAAGTAGTGCGTTACAGTACCGTCAATGTCCGCTCACACCTACAGCTGTGTGAATCATCTCTCACTCGAGTTAATAATCTCTCTTCGACACGAGCACAAACACACACACACATCTGCATTTATGTAGATTACGTAGTAGCCTATACCAAGTGAACATACTGTATAATAACTAATATATCACATTTCTGTGACTATCTGCTAATTGAATAGCTTCTGACTGTGAGCAGAGCCAGTACTGATGTCTATCCCTCGAGGCGAAATTTTGATTTACGCCATACATTAATGTGACTGTGATGTATCAGGAATTATTCCTCCATCTCTAAACTCATTACTTAATACATAAAGTGTAACACGGTGTGTTACAGTGTGTGTGTGTGCGTGTGTGTGTGAGAATGTGTGTACACTGTTGAGTATGATGGAAGCCATTGACTTTGAATGTAATTGAAGAGGCCCCTGGCTGAGGCCCTGTAGCGAGCGTGTGGTGTGTGTGTGCGTGTGCACACACATACGAATAGGTCTTTCACTGCCTTATTATGCAGAACAGAAGAGGGATTGCCACCCATGGAGCGCCATTAGACTGTGGCACGCTAGCAAACGAGACAGCACTGCTCGGCTAGTCGTTAGCAATCAGACTCGTGCACACACTTACCCGATCACACATAAATGTACCTATTAGAAGGCAGTGCTAATCGTGTACTTACCCGATCACACATAAATGTACATGTTAGAAGGCAGTGCTAATCGTGTACTTACCCGATCACAAATAAATGTACCT
>JAODUK010004132.1:0-31040 GCA_027564635.1 Typhlichthys eigenmanni
TCGACGGTACATTTAGCAAATCGACGTATTAAGTAACCGGTTACGTCGGTTACGTCGACTAATCGTCCCAGCACTAGCGTGTACAGTAATACATTTGCCAGGTGTACTCAAAATGTAATAAAAAAATCATCTGTGATGTAACAGCAACCTCTAAGACATAAATAAGCCTCTACAGTAACTTGAGTCATTGAATCTGCTGGTCATTTGCAGCAGTAAGCATGCCGCCATTTAAAGTGTTTCGTGAACGGGGCAATAAAACCGTTTTTCACTGATCTGTGTATATTAATGGCCAAAAATACCACTAATCAATACCAGACATTGTTGACATGGAAAATATACGTGAGCCTTTCTTATGGAGAAACAGGTGAGGGACATTAACCCCGGTTCTCTGAAACCTTAGTTCAGTATTTCCAGCGTGTCATGTCGAATGCAGAGTGAACTTATATCAAAGCGTCTGACTTCAGGTGCAGAGTGTCTAGCCAGACAGCTCAGTGAATGAGTGATATGTGTTCCATGCTCCTGCATGTCTCTGGCCTGTCTCTACAGCGGCTGTTGAGCAACAGTGTTTCAGCTGCTTCAGTCCTTTTCAGTCCATGGCTCTGCTAGCAGCCCAGATACCACATCTATTCCAGAAAATATCAGAATAAAGTGCTGCCTTGACATGAAAACAATCCAAACAAAATAGGAATGCACTTGTTCTGGATAGTGCCTTTTGCACATAGGCGAGAACATGGACATCAAGCCAAGTTAGACACTTGTAAAACACACAACCTAGTAATACAGTACATAAATATTCCTGAGTGATTAAAGCTTCTAAACATTATTCCAATATTTTAAGCCTGGGGTTTTTTTATCCAAGTAGGCATATTTGCATTGGACTATCTATTCTGTGTGATTTCCACATGCAGCCCTCAGTCAAACTCGAGAATACAGATGGCCAGTGTGGAGCAGGCTTTGGCGGACTTCCTCCGAGCCATATATCCTTCAGCAGAGACATGTGAAATACAAGGCTGAGATGGCAACAGCTCCATATTTAGCCCTAATGCTTCCTGTTAGGAAAGGTTACATGCCTTACTGAGAGCTTACCTGCCAGACTATTAAACTGTAGCCTATAGCTGTAGCACAGAACACAGCAGTACACAGAACATCTGCTTATCAAGCAAGCCTACAATAATAAGGGAATAATGAGGAACCAGGGAAGAGAGAACACATTATAATGTTGTGGTTAACGTATAATGAAACTATTCAGATGCTAGCTGGATACAATAATATATAGAGGTAAAATGTGGTAAAATATATGGCAAATTGCTATTATTATTATTGAAAACGGTGAAACCAACCAACCAAGTACCAGTGCCAACAGCATAATATGAGACCCATTCAATGTGCTGCTATGAGTATCTCGAAAAATAGTCCGTTTCTGTATCAGAAGGTTACACTACACTATAGTAGCAGACACATAGCCATGTTTCTGACATGTACTGTATGTTATTTTGATTCTGCTAGGCTAGGGTATTAATCCTCCAGTAGCATCCAACATAACCCCCAAATCATCCTTAACCCAGATGGTTATACAGACTCAAAAGTCTGTTCTCCAAGTCTGCCATCTACCTTCCATACCTGTAGGCATTGTCATGCCATTAGCTTTTCAGTGTGAATCTATCCCATACATCTCTGTCTGGTCTATGAAACATATAGGGAAAGGGGAAACTTCCAACTTTTGTTAAGTGATATACCTTTGTTCTTGGTGTTAAAATACATGGTGCAACAGTGACAAATCACTTTCTCTGTTTTCATTCGGATTTGATACGTCATAATTTTGGCGGGCTCTACATGGCTCATGCCCTTCAGGCAGGGGGTTGGGTTGCTTTTTTTAAAAACAGTGGTGGGGTGCTGACCTCGGACCTTTAGAACGAGGCAACGTTTGTTAGCCAAGGTCTCGATTATCCACCAGAAGATACAGTACATTTAGAAAACACCAACGCCGCTCTGCCTTCAAGCTATATGCCTCTATAGCTAGCTCGCCATTAGTCTTCTACACACCCAGGGGTTCAGGGCCAGTTTAACACTATAGCGTGAGCTGCTCCTATTACAGGGCCACGGGCTCCAGTCACATACCTCAGGTTTCTGACAGACAAATCTGCTAAAAGAGAGGCTACGTCTTCATTCTACAGTGTGGCCTGTCAGATTAGATGAGTCAATGCTATTATATAATATAGCCTAGCTACCGTACCTTAAAGTTATTGTGCAGTTAGTTAAGGAACTTTTGACATTTTTGTGGGAGCTTGTTAAAATCTATTATTAAATACATTATGCTAATTACGTCGGCATCTTGTATACACATTCAGTTTACATTCTAGATTATTTCATATTACTGGGCTCCGCTCATTTCCATATTAAAGGATCCATGAAAATCAGGCCATTTTCATGTTAAATCATACAATCATATCTGAAAAATGCAACCAAAATGACATGTTAAATCTGGTTAAATCTAATTTTAGGTCAATGGAAATATAAACATCTGGCGACTTCCACTTTTTTGTTATGACAAACTAAAATGAAAACATGATGTTCTGATTAACATTTAGTTCTGATTGCCTTCCAGTAGGGATCTTGGCTAATGCTGACCTGTTTACACTGGAAGTGCCATGCCCAGGGTTATCCGACCTTACGGTACGTGGCAAGGCTGGGTATCCTGCTGAAGTTCACCTTTGAATTATGCTAAATAAGATGACAAGAAAGTGAACAACAGACTAATATACTGCAACTATCTATTTGTTTTAGTTAAAGGGAAAAGCGTCATCACACAATGGAATACAATTAGGGTCATACAAATTGGGCTTGGACAGTTGTTTCTAGCTTTACAATTGCTTTCTTTGTACGAGGAATGCCTAAGTTCTGTTGCAAAGTGAACTGATATCACAGCAGGGAAAGATTGAAAATATGAGCTGAAGGTAGAGATTCCTTGGCAAAGAAAAGGGTTTCAAAGAGTGTAGGGTTTGGGGGAGTGACGTGCATTTGTGACGTAGCTGAAACCAATACAGTTTTAATTAATAAAACATTGCAAAAGGGTGAGATAAGAGGATTTCACATGTTACACAGACAGCTTGGTATAGCTCATCTCTGGGCATCCATCTCTGTATTGCATTTTGAAGATCCCCTTCAAACACTTCCACTGAAATGTGTTCTACTCCGGTAGCAGCCCAGACTAAACATGTTTGAGGGAGAACATGTTCCTCTCCATTCTAAAGGTATTTGGATCCAATGTTGATTCTATCCATTCTTGGTATAGTTTATAGTCATATTTTACTTTGGTAAAACACTGTCATTTTACAAATACACACACCTCATGTAACCTGTTCTCAAAATAAACATAACTTTGGCACTAATGCTTTTTCATCCACTCTTCATCAAGTGTAGGCAGACTCTCTCTCTCTCTCTCTCTCTCTCTCTCTCTCTCTCTCTCTCTCTCTCTCTCTCTCTCTCTCTCTTTGCTCTTTGATATACAGTAGTATTGTAGCGTGTGTGTGTGTATGTGTGTAAATACACAAATATGATAGGCTTCACATTTTTACAGGCAAATTGATGCATTTATGTGTCATCTGTTAACTCTAAATTAATCTAAATAACAAATTAGCCTTTCTTGCTGAAACTGTATCTGAGAGCTGCACACACATCCACTACAGTAGCTGGTGCATTACACTTGAAGTGGGCTGCAAGAACAATTATGTGAAGAAATATGTGAGTACAAAGTAAGATATTTTATGAGCTGTGGAATTGTTTCAAATGAGCTCCCAGACAAATTCCATACAATTAAATATATTTCAAAGACTTGAAACACTAAGAATATACACTAAGTGACCATGAGAATGTACTCATTCACTGACTTTTAATATCTAGTGATCTAGAAACATATAAATTGCTACAACACAAAGCTAAGTGTAATGAGCGTGTCACAGCACCAGCAGTTAAGGCTTGGTGGTTTTGTTGTTTCGTGATCATGATGTGAGAACAGCTTCCTCACGAAACATGACATAATTAGCAAAGAAATTCCACTTGACTCTTCTTAATTAAGTCGCCATTGCATGGCAAGGAGCCTTCTTTGGTGTAAGGGTGTGGTAGTCTCTCTTGCATTTTATTACCTCACAGCTTTGTGTCTTATGTTTATATTAAGCATGCATACATCATACTGTGGTTGAGCTCTGAGGGGGAAGAGCAGTGTAAGGGAATTATTTCTTTGGAGTGAACTGCAATGTCGTGACCTAGCACACTGATTTTCTGCTGTACAAAGTCAAACATAGGTGACAATTAAGATAGTGTAAGTTGTGTTTAAAATAAAGCTTTGTTTACACAATATTGAAAAAGACTAGTAACTAAATGAAGAAATAAAACAAGTGACTAACTGGAGCCTGAGCCTAAAGAAATATTTCATCACCATATTCAACAATATCTGAAAGTAAATTGGGTTCATTTCTCAGCCATGACTTTTTCTATGTTCCTCTGTGTGTGTGTGTGTGTGTGCGTGTGCACGCATGAGTGTAAGCGTGAGTGTAGCTGCCTTTAACTCACAGTTCTCTCCTGGCCCATGTTCAGTATTACCAGCTGCTTCTGGATGTCCTGTAGACGCAATTCCTGCTCTCTCTCTTCCATCAGATGCTTCAGGACCCCCTCCCCCGGCGGTGGGGTCCCGCTGGGGTCCCGGTCAGCCACCAAGGTGTCTTCTTCCTGACACAGAACGGGATGTCAAAAAGAAGCTCAAAACAGCCCAATACTTATTATCATATTATCATGAGTATCATGTGCATATAACGTTACCACAGTGTGTCACTGTGTGACTCACTGTACATAGACACTGGTTATGATATAGTGCTTTGCTGTACATGCAAACAGTGAAAACAAATGCTTGTGGAATGTGCTGTAATCAATTACCCAGTAGTTGATGTCCAATATAAATAAGGCACTTACGGAATTTACATTGACTAAGTTGACACATAGCTATATCTGCGTCCAAAGAAAACGATGAATATGGAATGTTGAATCAGCTACTGATGGTTGATAAACGAGAGGCCCAGTATAGGAACCAAAGTATGGAACTGATTTACTGGAATGTTCTGGACATGAGTTTTCAGTGCCACATTGCATATAATTACACATCTACAACTTCCCAAAATAAGTCATCCACAACTAGTGCCTTCACTGTAACTTAGCCTACATAGATCCTGCACATGTAATGTTCACAGCATGTTGCAGTTCTTAAACGTGTGGACACATGGGGGTCCCAAAAAGAAGAATTTCCTCTACACGCAAGATATTGACAACATTAAAACAAATACACCCCCACTGAAAAAAAAAAACCTTATGTGACCCTTTGGCGGGGTCCTGAGGCCTATGACCCCCACATGTGCTAGGGGTAAATGATATAACCCACACAAACCACACGCAGACAAACTCTTTCTTGACAGGTTGTGATGGAGAAGGTATGGCAATAAAAACAGTCCTTACCACTGACCAGTGCTATAAGGCTGCATTCATCCCTCCAAATATATAATAGTACTACAAAACTGCTAGTTGGTTGTGGTGGGATGTTGCTAAGGACGGAGGTGTTTTTGGGTGTCCATCCAGTGCTGTGCAGTTGAAATATCTATCCTTCTCGGTTATTCTGCATGCTTAGCATCCAATGCATGATCTAATAACACTGACATGTATGGATATTTTATAAAATGTAGATATGTTCATTTAAAGAGACTAGCTTATGGGCTAACATCGACCAGAGATGGCCGGATCCAGTACAAATTATGAATTAACTGAGAGTTACAAATTATTTTATGACACATTTATGGTCGGATGTAATCTTAGTTGCGCTAATGGGAGATCTCAGGGAAGTATCCCGTTGACACGTTTTCCTCTTAAATAGTACTCTACACTCATTTTATGCATGCAAATATATTTTAACTTGAAACTTGGTATGGTATGCACTGATCTTTCATTTCAACATGTTCTTTCCAAAACCGTTGCTCTGATGTGTGTGGCCTCACCTACCGATGCCTTGAACATGTCCAAGAGAAATAATGCCAGCTTCTATCTGAAGCCTGATTTAAGTGGTCATTATTGCCCTTCAGTTGTGACAGCCTCATCCAGTCTATGAAAACATGGACCATGGTGGGAGCAGGCTTCTGCCATGCATCAGAGCACGAAACGCAACACACCAACCATGAAAAATACAAATTAAAGTCTAACTTTACCAAGTGCCACCACTAAGTGCACGTTTCTAAAAAAAGCCCAAATCTTTGAGAGAGACGGTTTATTTAATTTGGACAAGACAGCTTTTCTACCCAACATTTCGTGAACTATAGACAGCAGACTACAAACTCATGTGCGAGGCAGTTTTGATAAAGCCCCTTAGATGACTAAATGCTTGAGTCATTTGATGTTTGTGTTAATGTATTAAACTACAAGTGAGTTTCTACCTTTGTACAATCAACTTGAGTGGTGCATCACAAATGTTGCTAAGACAAGACAACCAACAGTTTAGAGCCATCACCTTAGGCATTGGCATGAGTACATAGCAAATCTAACATTCTCTGTTCTGGTGCCAGTCAAATCTTAGCAGTGATTAATTTATTATGGGACTTAAGGAACAGACATCCTTGACCGTAATAGACTCCAGTTATTGTTTTTGTGTGTCTGTGTGTGCTGTTTTAGTGTGCCTAGTAAGAGGTCTTTGATTTATATTACTGGAATGTTTGATAACTGGAACTCATTGAGGGCAAGATGATTTCCAAAGAGACCGTGTCTAGTCTTGTTGTGTATATTGTCATGATGTGTAATACATGTCGTTTGCCACTAGGGACATTTTAGCCCCATGGACTCTCCCTGTGTACCAGGATGTCCTGTGTACTGTATGCCACTTTCCACTACTGAGGTAGGATTTAAGTTTTACAATGATTGCAACGAAAAATCAGAGTAGGATTTAGAAAATCAACAAACCCACTCCCTGTTCCTCTGCTTATAGAGGTAAGGGTTATCAGCCATAGCAGGTATTCTCAGCATATATCACTCAGTGATAGCTTACGGATGTCTATGGATGTTCTAAAAAATTACAGTAAATGTCCAGTCAACCAGTTTTAGTAGTAGTCATTTTCTATACAACACATACACATTTGTTATGGTTGCATCAGACAATAATACATTTAATAGCACTGCACAGACACGTGAAAGTGAATGTGAAATAGCTGAAATAAAATATATTATTCTGCAATCTGTGTGTGTGACAGAACTAGAAATACCATCTCTACAGTAGGTATAAACAGCATTTTCAGTTGATTCACATTGAGTCATGGATTTTCCTCGTACTCCTGTGGTAAAAAATATCTACTGTTTTTCACATATCTGAGTGATCTGATAACGGAATATATTGCCATTCTGTATTAATCGTATTAGATGTGTGGGACAGTGATGGAGCGATGGTAGCTAGCCGTTTGTACTGTAGCAACATGGGCCACATCTGTTGCACGTATCGCCAAACACAACAGATGCAGCTCCTTCTGCATCTGAGATAGTATATATCGCTAACAACAGCAACAAAGTCAAATAAAACAAGACAAAAGATTAGATCACCCACGGGGTTTCGTTTTTCTGCTGCGTGCTGTATATTTATTTGTGAAAACAGGGCGAACAAGACCGCTGTTTGTTTGCTTCAGGCTGCTTCTGGCATCCAAGTAGGACAACTATGGGAAGACAGACGGAAGTTATAACAACAGTCAGTGGAGAAAGTCTGTGCCCTTCTCAACACACTGTTCTACTCTCTTTATCTGTTAGGACAAGTCAAGAACGCATGATTATAGCGATGACAGTTATTCAGATATATATTCTAATTAATTTCTATACAATATTTTGTCATTTCCTGATTAATGTGTTTTTTTTAGTATACTGGGTGAAAGATGTAACTTAAGTCTTGCAAAGCAAATGTAAAAACACTAAAAAGTATAACAGCATTAACGCATTAATGCTGTTGTGATGAAAATTAGGAGCCAGCAGCTCTGACTCACTCAGAGATGGCTTGTGTTACTCAGAGCACACTGCTCCCTCCCTCTCTCTCTCTCTCTCTCTCTCTCTCTCTCTCTCTCTCTCTCCCTCCCGCCCTCTCTCTCTCTGTGTTCTACTCTGTCTGTCTATCTGCAATATTATAGTATAGGTGCCACGTGGAGACAGGCTACCTGCCAAGGCCTGTCCACATGCCTTGGCAGGAGCGCTCCCTGTGGCACGAGCACTCCCAGTGGCAGGAGCGCTGCTCCCTGTGGCAGGAGCGCTTCCAGGAGTAAACGGCTCAGGAGCCATGGTCGGGAGCTTCATTCTTTTGCTCTCCCCCCTTCCTCTTCCCTCTCTCTTTCTCATTCCAAAGGTCATTTCTAAAGGTCTTTGGATCCAATCTGTTCTCGGTATAGTTTATAGTCATATTTTACAAATACACACACCTCATGTAATCTCTCTCTCTCTCTCTCTCTCTCTCTCTCTCTCGGATAGATGATTAAACAATCAATCATTGGGTGGTGATGAGTAATACACTTTTGTGCTTTTACTTCAAATGCTTGTTAAAAGGTATAGTAAGTAAGTAATCATTCCAGGAGAGACTTTTCTCCCACTGAGCTGAACATTTAGTTTCAGTGGGTGTTATTAAGTATGGCACATGCCATACGTGATTAGTTTTGGAGTGGTGGGATAGGCCCTGTAATATGACTGGCTACAATCCAGATATGATGTCACATATGGTGCCAAATCACATTTTTATTAATTCTTTCTATTTTTTCCAGTTAGGAATTTTGATTAAATGACATGTTAGACAGATTTCATAATGTGTTCCGCTGTTTCAGGTTCCTTCAGAAAACAACTACAAAAACAGGGAACCCTACTGTATTAGAACCCTGCACTGCTGCTTGTACATAAACACACGCACACGCACCTACACACACACACACACACACACACACATTCGGTAGAGATGCCTGACCAATCAAGGACAGTGGGTTAATATTAAATGCAAAACGCGTTCAAAAGAGAGATGACGTTCCCTAATAATATCTATTAGTTTCCAAGTTAGCTCATGCTTCTTCCAGTGATTGGCCGTTGCTATTTTTTCCTCTCTCCTTCTTTTTATAGTACTTGGATCTCTTATAGACGATTTAGTGATTTTCTGGACATTCCTGAGATAGCAGACGATACACTTTACGGTCATCTGGACTTTATTGCTGCGTTTAGGAGCGCGGGTGGTCGAGAACCATCCCTGTTGCACACATCACAACATGCCTTCAAGCCAAAGGCAGGTTGAAATAAAACATTACATTAACCCTGTTCAACACACAAATAAGATTGTCAGGTTTAGCACATATGATACACATTCATAGCTGCAAATGTTAATTTTGTAAGAGAGTCATTGTCAGCATTATGAGATTTGTGAAGATAAAAACATTAAAGATAAAACATGTCGTGCAATTTCAGCAATATCCTTCCATCTGTTTTGCTTTGTTGTTTTGTCTCAATTTGTGACAAATTACAACAATGTGCTTGTCGTTAGTTTCTTCCACATCGGTCTGATCCATTACAAACGGAATTCACTTTTTCAGTCCCCTTCAGTCCTAGCACCTCAATTAAAACGTGTGCCTCTTATGACCGGGGCAGGTTTACATGCATTTGTTTTGTTTTATGCTTGTAGCGATAGAGACAGTGCTCCATGTGTTTCTTAACTAGGCCTTAATGAGTGAATTCCTCAGGGTCACACAAGGGTGAGGTGGAGTAGCGTCCCGCTGTGCGGTGAAAACCGGAGACCAACATTATTTTCATTAACACCACTACAGCCCTCCATGCCACATGGCTGGACCAAAGGGTCGCATCTCCTCTCCACTCCTCTCTACTTATGCCGACATTATTCATTAGGTACAGTATGTCCTATGGCAGAGTCAGTGATTGTAAGCTTGTAACATTTTGGCTAATTCAGGGAATATCTACTCATGGTCTGTTAGCCGCCCATTCTGTGGGCGTGAACATTAATAAAGTGGTGCACACCACACGACAATGTCCCAGCCTTGACAATGCATTTCCAATGTGTGGGGCAGAGCTTCTGAGGGAGAAAAGCTGAGGGGGTTTTGAGTGTTGTGTGTTTTGATCGTGTTCAAATATCAACAAGCTTTCTCCATCATAAGCAATATTGCAGACATCGTCATTCCAATTAATTATTTAACATATTGTAGGGCAGCATTTTTTATAGGCTATTATGTTAAAAAATAATGTTCATATTTGTTATCAGGTATTTGCTAAATATTATATAAAAGCCGCCCCACCTTTAATCCAAAAAAGGATTAAAGGTTACTATAACACACATATCACATTGTATTGTCTTTAATACTATTTAAAAATGTTTAATATTATTAAGTGCAGGTGGTATTTTCCAAAGAAATGACACATAAGGAAGTATTTCGAAGGGAGAGGTAAAGAGACATAACCAAAGCATCTGGTGGAAAGAAAAACGTGTCCAAGTTTTGTTTTCCACTTCCCGCATAAGTGATAAAGAAGTTGTCAGACATGTTACTATAAACCTCCTTTGTAATTGTGCTACGGTACATTTCTTAATGAAAGACAGAGGGCCAAGCTTTGCAATAAGAAATACACAATGGAAAGATGTTGTCGTGTTGCAAGTAGATAACTAGACCTATAGGTGACACGATATCTGTGGTGTGGTCACACGATGCAACTGTTTTCATTATTCTTTCATTAGTCCACATTTACATTTTAAATTAAACTCCAAAAACATGTAAACACAGTTTCTAGTGAAAAACAGGACATATTTACAATCAAATATTCTAAAATATCCCTCCTTAGGGGTGATATATAGTCTGGGCCCATGGAGACCTTGGGCCTGTTCGCATGGGGAGCGTGAAAATCGGCTATAGTGGCAAACCTGCATGCTAACTGTTTTAACATTCACTCATTGGTAAGTCAGCAATCCTTTGTTAAGATCACGCAGGAGTGAGTCAAAATTGTCAAGTCTTTAACATTAAGGGGAAAAAGGCCACTGTCTGGCACTTAACACTACAGGGAAAGCCCTGTGAAGAAAACAATAAACTGGGTGTTGTCGGAATTATTGCTTGCTTGGGGTGTGAGGATTTTCAATGGTTGGCAATATTACCAACCATTGCTTAAAACACAGCCTAAAACCAGCCTTACTTTTTATGCAGAGCAGCCATTAAGCCTCAGAATTTAACCAGTTACACAAGCTACAGTTCTTTATGCCAGACAAGTGCACATGCACAATGTCAAGTGAGTTGCCACTTGCCAGTGTGAACAAAATTAAATTCTGGACATTACAAACTAAACTATCACCAAGAAACAAAATATATCAACATCTTTTCTATTTCATATGCTCTGCATGTTTTCAATAATTGAAAGGGGACCGTTTCTTATCATACAGTATTTCAACAAGGACAGTTTCTTCCTTTAAACGAGGAACAAAGTGTTTTTCACCTCTCATCTTCCTGCTGGCGGTATTGAGAAGACGCATATTGTTCTACTGAAAATTATACTGAACATTTTCTAACACTGACAACATTGACGTTTTATGCCGTATTATTTCCAAAGCACAGTCCATCTGGCAAAAAGATTACGGATCCGATTCAAGATTTTTAGTGACCGTAAAACGTAGACCGTCATTGTTTCATACTCGTGACCTAATTTGACTCACCACTCAATACAGTAGTAAAACCACACCAGCTCTCATCACCAACCACATAATGTGATAAGTGACCTTATTCCTTCAAAAGACAGCAATCCAGCACACAACTTAACTAAACTTTGAAGGGAAATCATCCAATCAATGCATTTTTTAATGCCGATACATTCAAACCCACACCTTAAATGGATAGCATCTTGTACTGACATTCACATGCTTGATGCTGCAGTGATTACGTACAGCTACAGCAGTTTGTACAAGGCTACTTGACTTGTGCTCAGGAGTGACTAAGGTGTGCAAAGAAAATGAAACAGCAATGTCAATTACAGTGATGCACATCGTAACGCTATAAAACAGAAGAAATTGCGTACTTAATAAAAGAAAGTTAGATTTTGTTTCCATTACATGCAGATCATAGCAAGTAAGGCCATTATGTGGCTGTCTGCCCTCCAACAAATATAAAAAGTCCAAGAGCTGTTCTCCTGTATTCTCTACAAGCTAGACACAACACAAGCTGTGAAAATTCTAAGCATTTTGTATGTAACCCATTTCATATCTAGAGTTTTTATGAATTCATGCACCATTTTATAAGATGAAAATGCACCTGCTTGTGGTTCACAGGGGAACATTTTGAACTTCAAAGCAACAGAGCTCCTGCCAGTACTATGATATACCTGTATTCTAATGCTCTTACATAATCCTCACCCCTGGTTTTCATTTATGTTGCGACACACCTGAGTAGAAAAAACCATAACAAAAACAAAGATGATGATGTAGTAGGCATCTTTGACTGCCATGTCTTAATCTCTAAATGAAAGGGTTATATGCCCATGCTTATACCTTTTCTGTTGCGGGCGAATCTCCACCCTTAGTAGGCCTACAATTAAGCTCTGATGAGGGTGGTTAACTCTCCCTTGTGGCGATGTCTATGCTGGTGCCAGGTTCCTCAGGCACCCTGACAACACATGAGATTCCTGTTAATGTGAATGGACAGGAATATGTCGATGCCTACCCATTTCTACAGTAAGATTAAATTATGTTTTTAAGTAACGGAGGTTGATTTGCGGCAACTACACCCAGGAAACAATTGAAACTATTAGATATTATTGTACAATTTGAACTGAATTATATGATAAATGTGCAAGACATAAGACTTAAAAGGAAGGTGAAGGTTCAGATACAATGTTCTTAAGAAGGGTGTTATGGGCAGATAGAAGCAGTTACACTATATCAGATGCTATCCCAAGCAGTTTTTATTTGGAATTCTGTCTGGTGCAAGCTACTGCTGAGAAGAAAAGCAACCGCAAAACTAAAGCATATTTATTTTACGACCACCTTTAAATTTACTGTTACGCTGCCATTTCAGAAGAATATTTATCAGTAAAGTAGTGCTGCTTTACTATAAGGTCCACAACAGAAAAAAAGATTATCAAGGCATTGTCAAATAAGTATGTATATTTAACTCCTGCAGGTGTGGCTTTCACAGTGAACAGCTATATATAGCTGTATATACTGTACAGCAGAATATCTTGCTTAGAGCTCAGGGGCAGCATTTAAAAGAAGGGAGAAGACTAAAGACACTACAGTAGGGTCTGCCGGGAACTGTTTTAACCAAAGGACTACTCTAGCTTCTTGTTGTGCAACACGTTGTGAGTGTTAAGAGCCTACTTGAGAAAGCACTGGTGAGTTAATGAAGCAGTATGAGTAATGCTGCACCTTAGGCTTTCCACATCAACATGGTTTCATAGAAACAGCCGTAGCAACACAATTACAAACGTTTACTCTGTTAATAGACTGACAATGTTCCTTACCATAGCCCTTTGGCCAGAAATATACAGAACATTTTATGGCAATATATTCAATATTCCATCATTAGGATAAAAGGTCATCCTTTTTTTCCGCGTCCTTGAAGTGAATGGCACCATGGGTTCATAAAACCATATTGTAAAATATTTTATGACTTCAAAAACATCTTTCTCTACTGACAGGCTACATTATGCAAATGATGAGCATGCCATCTGGACATCAACATGTAGTGAGATAAAGGCCTGAGATAGCTCAATGAGCTCATGTCTGGGAGCATGGACCAGGTCTGAGGTCTGGGTAGCTTTATACAGCTATACAGGGGCTCACTTGAGCCAAATTAACATACATCACTTTGTTTATGAGCAGGGATACCTGTAGATTATACAGGTTGAAATTGTAGCATTAAAAACTCCTTAAGTTACTGACAGTATTAATACAAATAAACTACTACATATACCAATGGCATCACCAATTCTGGTGAACTTTGTCCATTTTAAACTTTTACACAGTGATGATCGGACGAATGCATTCGCTTTATAAAGTTTACTAGGCGCAAATTATGCATATAAAAGGCTTTCTATATCCTTCTTATGAGTCACTGAGTCAATTGTTGGTTGGAAACTAAACCACAAACACAATACAGTTTTTATCCCATTTAAGAAGAGGGACAGGACTTCCCTAGGGTGCATAATAAATTATTTGACAAGATGCTGCCATCAGTGTTCTACTGTGTTGACCCTTTCATGAGACAGAATGACCTTGACTCTGGTCAGCTCTATGTGGTGTCATGTCACCCTTAATGAACACAGTGCTATTATAGGGTGGACAGTGTGGCTACATACCTGAGGTAGACTGTAGTTGATGCAAAGGCTTTGCTGAGAGAGAAAGTCTTCAGCAGGAAGTAGGAAGTGAAGGCTGGAGGTAATATTGTTCAGTCGTGCCAATTCAAAAGGTTCTGGGGAGTAACCCTGCCCTGTGGCGACTGACACGGCCCACATTCCCTCCTAAAAGAGTTGTATTATCATTATACTCATTAAACAATCATTTGCGATTGACAGAATCATTGCAGTAATCACATTTTGTTTAAGGCACTTTAAGCCATCAATGCGGTTTGATGTTCAAACACCCCAACTGGAGAAGTCAAAGGCTTTCACTTTTGGATGATGGAATAAACTAACACTCATCATTTCTCTGCTTGGAAGTACTTTGTGACATGCCAAGAACTAACAATGGCCTCCTCCCTCACAATAAGAGGCCATTCCGTTGAGGCTCTCGTTACTGTGAGCCAACAGCAGGCGTGCGGTGACCTCATCAGGGCCCTGCAGTGAGGTAAGAGTTGTCTAGCAGCCCTGGTGCTATGCTCAAAGGTCTAGAAAGCTCACAGCTCCACAGAGGGCACCAAGCCCATCTCAACTCTGACTTCATCACAAAGTAAAGGGTGAGCAGCAGAAAATTGGATTACCAAACAGAAGGACGTTATAATAAAATTCACTTAGCTCACTGTACTAACCTACATAAGCATAAATGTGAGATTGTAAAATGTGAATTTGCTGCTATCTGCAGATTAAGTTGAAAAATAAGTAATGTAGAGATACATTGTACAGTCATGAATAAATAGTGAGAAACAAATGGGGAGAAATTAGTCGGCATTGCTAAATAATCCCTGTTGGATCCAACAGGGATTGTGACACTATGGTAAAGCAGCCAGACAGTGGTGTCACTAGTGGTATGTGGTGAATGTGCCCTGGTGCATTCTGCCTATATGTGTCAGGTCAACAAAACAAAAGGACATAAATATAGGCTTGCTCTGCTTTGGCCATTCATGGCTGAAATAGCAGGAAATGTTCCTAAAACCAATAAAACAACCCTGGGCATATCCTCTCTCCTTCGCTTCGTATCATAGTTATTGCAGCATTGTTCTAAAAGTCAAGAGAAACATCATAAATAGTGCTTGCAAAGTTCAAGAAACTGGGCAAGCTGCACTAGTATGCCTAGTTGTCGAGGGTCAAGATAAATGGTCCCGTATGTGAGCAAAGTAGGATACATCCCACTCAATAGGCTTCTTCGCATCAGTCTTTAAATGGGACTGTACGGCTACAAAGTGTATTATTAAGACAAATTAGGTTTGAAATTAAAAGATTAGACATTTTAAGGGCGCATGGTGGCTTACATAGCAACATAGAACTGCTCAGTGTAGCTAAAACACTCATGTAATCATCAAAAGAGAACAATAGACCACCTGGTTTCAATCAACATCATTCACACACGCTCACTAATCTAGCAAGCACAGCCATCAGCATTGTGCAATATGAATGCTCCTACTTCCTGAAAATCATGTCACGTTTGGCTATAAAACATCATCAATAAAAATGATTATAGATATAAAAGCAATTATACATAATTTACAATTATATATAATTTATGAATAATTGATATAATAGTTTTCCATGCTCTGAACTGTAGGCAGACTTCTGGCGAAGTTAACAGGCTGCATCAAGTTAAACAGTCCCATTAATAAAATAGTGAAATTAAAACACCAGTAATAATTAGAAACTACAAAATTATTATTATTATTATGCGTTTGGTCAGCAAGGTAAGAAGCAATGGTGTTATTCATTATTGTGCTCCTCCCAGAATCATCTCTGGATGTGGAGGGGAAATAATAAGGCACTTGAAAATAGGAGAAACCCTGCGTCCTCCAACATGTGTAGTCCATTAGGCCTGCATGTCAGCCTACCTCACTGTCTGCTTCTCTGGCGTCCTCCTCTTCCTCTTCCTCAATTTCACTGAGGAGTTCAGCCAGATGCTGCTTCTCCATCTGGGTCATCAACACTTGGTCTTTACCAGCACTGGCCAGCTGTTGAAATTCCCACCATCATGAATTAAAATGAATTAAAACTAAGTTTATACAGTATTGTACCACAGTGCGGTTTCGTATAAAATTGTATTCGTACATCTAGCTTTCTCGTGAAAAGGAGAAATATGTCCCCCAGTGGAAACACAGTGTAAAGTGGTGATTTCAGAGGCTGCGCTTGGCCAAACGTGAACTCTGACATACCTCAATGTTTTTCTTCAGAAAGTCTTGTTTCTTCTTATTCGCCCTGGAAGTTCCACAGTCGCTTCCTTCAGACTGCTCTTCCTCCTTATCATTCTGGCTCACATCAGAGACCCCCACTGTCCTGCACACATTGCTTCCGCCTGACAAAACATGTGTAAATATGCAAAACGTTATTCAACCATCGAACAGTCACCACAGAAATTGTTGGAAGACAAATAAGTGGAGCTCAGCTGATGCTCATTATGATTTGATTATGTTATGATATTATATGTTAAAATAATGTTAAAAAAATAAAAACTATAGGGAAGAAGTCTTTCTAAAACCAAGAAGAAATGGTTTTAATGTAGCATGATGCCACATGTGAGGCATTTACACAAGCCCTGGCAATACTATTATGAAACAATTAAATTATTAGTGCAAAATAAGAACGTTTTACCTAAGCTCATAGCGCCATCTGGTGGACAGTATTTTTGTGGGAGAACATTTTTAAATGTATTATGTACCTTCATGATGTGTACTTATGCCATATGCTCATTTCTATGATGTCAACAAATGTTTTGAATGAATAACACACAGCTCCTCTCGCACCCAGCACAAAACAGCATTCTTTGCAGACATTCATTCATATTTATCGAGACACCTTAGGCCATTTGGACAGTGCAACATTGTGAGAAGTATTTGGAAAGGTCAGGGATTCTTCATGGGAAGATCCATGCCAAAACAAGTTACACTATCTAGGCTACCCCATAACATGACATTGTCATTTGAGTGCTAAGCCTATTTACAAACTCACTTTGCTCCTTGCGTCTAGTGTCTGTTTCAAACTCTTGGTCAGAAAGTTGGGTCCCAAAAACAGGTTCAAAGTCAGCATCCTCTTTAGGTTCTGAAAACGTTCAACTTGTTAAATGAGAAGGCACACAGGCCTGTGTAAAATCTAGCATTGTTAATGTTGATCTGTTATTTCACCATGGTTACCAACACTGGGTGATTCCAGGGCCATAAACAGTCTTGTGTTCAGAGCTTCCTGGGAACATTCTTTAGAGCTTTTTGGCATACGCTGCAGCAAAGAAATTGTCATATTTTTACATATCATCTAAAGAGTAGGCTAATGTTTGCATGCATTAGTACATTGCAGGCAACATACCAGTAGGTCTTGCCAAAGTTTTTCTCTAAGTTCTTTTCCTTGATGTTTAACTTCTATTTCTTTGTGCAGCTTTGAAGCAAGGATTATGTCAAGTCTCTTCATTTCAGCAATGGCCTGCTGAAGATCAGGGTCCTCATTTTCAATGTCAGCAGAGACTACACAGGACTCACCTTAAATTCAAACATTTGTGTCAAAATGAGTGCTGTGATCCTGATACACGTGTTTCATATTGTGTTTCATTAAGTAGGCTACATACCTTGGTCATCACTTCCATCTGAAATGCTGTTGACAATTCCAATTGAAGGTTCTTCTGTGTCCTGAAGCATGTATGCAACAACATATAAGTTTAGTAAATATGGTAGAGTGCATATAAATGAATGTATTGTCACCCACTGTACAATCCCCTACCTCGACATCTGTCGTTATATCTATTTTGCCATCATCAACGAGGAGCAGACTAGTGGTACTGCCAAATTCATCCAAAGCCAAACTCGACCACCTACAATCAGCATTCTCACTGATTGCAGGTTCAGAAATGTCTTCCATACTACGGTTACCTGTAGTCATTTTCATTATGCGTTATTTGATAGTTGTTATTTCTATATTTAACTACCTGAATACCAGACAGGTACGTATGTCTGCTGTGTAATTAGTATGGCTAGTTGTTAAGTTTGGTAACAACCTGGTAATAACCATGGTAGCTACGTTCCCGGATGTTGTAACTATGGGAATCAACATCGTTGCTATGGGTAAGTGACGAAACAGGCGAAACAGACGCAGCTCAGCTGACAGGATTCAGTCAATGCAGCTAGCGTAGCGATAACAGGCTAGCTATTAGAATAGCGAACGTATCGCTGTACCAACGTCGGGATAAAACTGCTTTAGCTTTTTATTTTGTCTAGTAAATGTGTACGTCGTAGTATCCTGAGATAGCTGGGGTCGTTGCTAGATGTATACAGTGACAATCGGGGTGGTGGCTGAGGGTGGAGGATCGAGGTGGTGTGTGTGGTGACTGGTGAGCCATTTTGCTGGTTGCTGAACGTTAGCGTGCTAACTATGCTAATACTGTATAGATTGTATTTCTGTTTTTACTGTATACTACTGCACCTATCTAGAAATGCTACCATTTGATAGTGTTATCGGTGGTGTTATTACATTCTAGAAGGTAGACTGGTGGAAAATAGTTGTAAGGCTTATGTTGTAAGGCTCTGCCCTGAGGTTATCGTACTCCAGCTGGCTGCAATAACAAGGAAGCGATCAAAATGGGTGTGTGTAGTGAGTAGCTAAAAGGCGTTGTGCTCGTACAATGTCATATCTTATCTTATCTTATGTAGATGTACACACTACCCCACTGTATGTATTCGCTATTAGACCAATGATGCGTGGAGTTTGCGCGCTGCTTCTGTTATTGACTACAATACATTACCTTGTTCAATCCAAAGGTTATGCGGCATCGGCCTTCGCTCACTTCAATTACAATGGCACATGTCCAAGCTACATTATGCTGAATAATTGTACCAGGTAGGTAATGTACTGTGAGGGTAGAGTCAAGTCGTTGCAATAATACATATGGAATTAAAAGTATCTGATCTGATCTGACCAGGTTGAATTGAGTCTGCGAAGGAAAATGTGCGATGGAATGCTAGAGTCAGTATCAAATACCTTTTGGCCACACACCACCTCCCTTCTTCTCATCCTGACTGTGCTATCTACTGGACAAGCATCAGGTAAGAAGCAACAACTAATGTCTAAGATAATTATTTACACCTGATTAACACTGCATTCTTCAGTGCTAAAATAAGAATGAGACAACATACAATAGTAGTTCAGTGAGCACGATACAGTAAGCATATCAGGCAGACTAGCCATGTTCTCTGTGGTTGGTATGTGGATAGATGATTCATTAATTTATTGATGATTAATATTTGTGCTATTACTTCATATGCTTGTTTTAAAATGTATAGTCAGTCACTCATTCTGGAGAAAGCTTGTTGATTTTTGATCTAGATCAAAACAAAAACACCTCTCCCTTGAATGCAGCAGCTCCGCCCCCCACATTGGAAACACATTGTGAATAGAATGTTGTTATTGTGTATGGTCTGCACCACTTTATGTGTGTCCCTATTTAGAGTCAGGGCTGTGTAGAAGTACCAACAGTTTTAGCACGCACAGAGAACAGTAAGATATTTGGTGAATTTGACAAAAAGTGCAATTAGCTTGCAATCGCTTGCTATACCTTACTACACCAAGTGTGACTTAAGTGTAAAGTACTTTCTTAAATATCCCCAGGATGTGTAAGGCCATACATGGTCCAAAACAGCTGGGTCAACCTGACGGAGAGCAACAGGGGCTCCTTCCCTGTGGGTACAGTGTTGCAGTACAGCTGTGACCCTGGTTACATAGCAGATGGACCCAGCATCCTCACATGCACCATGCAGGGCTTCTGGTCCTCTGAGCCCCCTCGCTGCATAAGAACTGACTGTAAGTTCATGTCTTCCAATAATGACTAGTGCTGTAAATGCCCAACAACTCTTTACAAAACATGGATATTTGTTTTTACTAATATCTAGTTGCCCATATTTCATTTTGCCATTGACATGTCTCCATTGGCCAGCTCTATCTGCATTTCAGTAAACCTTCGCCCACTGGCGGTGTCTTAAGGTGTGGAATGCGGTTCTATTTATTGGGCGTCAAGCCATTAACATTTAATATCTGCAGGTTTCTGAGCTCCTCCGTCAATTTGACTATACCTTTCGAACGTTGCATTGGCCTTTAGAAAGCATCCAGGCTGTGTTGACAGGCTTAAGGACGTGCAGTGTTTTGTTTATTTCTATTTACAGTATTTTTTTTTAAATATCTCTAAATCATAATACTCTGATTTGGTTCTTTATATCAATCATGGCCTACATGTTTCACATCACTTACACACTGTGTTAGGTGTCCATCCATCTTCGGATGATGTTCGGATTAGAAGTGCAGTGCTATGAATAATCATCATCATTCATGTATTGTTGTTTAACATTTCGCTGTCAGCGTGTGTACCCCCATCGGAGCCAGAGAATGGGGGCTACACCTGCCACCCATCCCCCTGCAGGAGGTTTTCCCATGGCACTGAGATTGAGTTCTTCTGTGACGACGACTTCATTCTGAAGGGAGACCAATATCTGACGTGTCAGGACGGGCAGTGGGATGGTCCCCTACAAATACGATGTGTCAGCCAAGGTTGGTCGCTCAGTAAAACTCACATTTTTTGCTGGCACTAGGGATATACGATATTATCGTTTCTCGCATAAAAAATACTGATGATGATAATTTAGGGCTGTGCATTTCATCTAATTTTAATTGTGATTTCAATTTTGGCTCTTAATAACAATTACAGAAACAATATTATCGAGGAAAAACTATTATTTTGCACATTAAGTTTTGCAAGTAAACTCTTATTTTGTCTTGTGTTCTGAATGGCAGGTGCATGCTCACTTTCGCCCTTTACAGGATAAAAGTAAAATATCAACATGACAAGTATTAAGGGATATTTCACAGTTCAATGTGCTTTTACTGTTCATTTGTTTCACTGTTTAGGTGCAGTAAATGCAACATCTTTCCAAGTCAATGAGTAATCATATTAAATAATTGGGATTTCAATATTGACCAAAATTATCATGATTATTACTTTTTCCATAATCGACCAGCCCTATGATCATTGTTCTGTGGTGAATGTCTATTATTGTGATTATCACGAATATCCTCACATAAGTATGAATATTTTCACGTGACTTGAAAAATGCTGTATACTGTAGCACACTTGTGCAGTCAATCATTACCATGGCTAAAGGCTCGGCTTGTCCATTGTGTCCCCCACATAAAAAAGATACATCGGATTTGTTGAAATAATAAAGTACACAAAAGAGATACAGTACATGTGTCATGATAATAAAAATGCCATTTTAAGTATAATAATAATAATATAATAAATGATCGCGATAATATCTTATATCAACATTTTTTTCGCCAGGATAATCGTGACATACATTTTTCATATCGACCCATGCCTAGCTGGGACACACTGTGATGTTACATAAAATAGTTACCCTCCATGCCTTTAAAATAATCCATTGTAAGCAGACTATGTTACCTCTTTCAGTGATTAGTATTAGCGCTATTACTTCAAATGTCTTTGATGAATTGATAACATGTCAACTCTTAACTAATGTAGCGGCCGTTTTCTCTCCATCTCAGGCTGTGTGAGGCCTTTCACGGTGCAGCATGGCTCCACTAACCTGACGGAAAGCAACAGGGGCTCCTTCCCTGTGGGCACCGTTCTGCAGTATAGGTGTGACTCAGGATACCTGACGGACGGTCCCAGTATCCTCACCTGTACCGCACTGGGCCACTGGTCCACTGAGCCCCCGCGGTGCATACGCACTGATGGTACAGATATGGCTCCTCTCATTCTCACTGTCACTCTGTGTGTGTGTGTGTGTGTGTGTGTGTGTGTGTGTGTGTGTGTGTGTGTGTGCTTACAAATGCTTCGGATATCTAAGTGGTCACGACACGCAACTGCAGTCTGTTGTTGTGGAAGTTGAAGCATGTAAACAATGACCTCACTCTCTATGTAAGCACCCTGTAATACTGGTAACGCCTCCCTCCATGCCTATTCAGGGTTTATGGATTAAATCATTGTTTTATTCTGGATGTTTATGACAGTGTGCCTGCCCCCGTATGAGCCTGAGAATGGTGGCTACATCTGCCACCCGTCCCCGTGCCGAAGGCTTTCCCATGGCACTGTGATCGAATACTTCTGTGATGAAGGCTACATTCTGAAGGGAGACTACAAATATCTGACCTGCCAGGACGGGGAATGGGACAGCCCAATGCAGATCAGCTGCCTGCTGGATCAAGGTACTTTTATTAATTTATATAGATAGATATAATTATTATTTATTTATTTATTTATTTATTTATTTAGATGGATGGATGGATGGATGGATGGGCTTTATGTTTGGAGTGGCAACAAATGTTGGATTAAGCGATTTCATTGTGGCCATATCTATATCTCTCATAGACAGAGATCCGGCTCTGCCATTGGGCATGCCCACCTTGTCCATAGTGGCGTCAACAGCCAGCTCAGTGGCCCTCATATTGCTGCTAGTGGTGCTGTTTGTGCTGCTACAGCCAAAACTCAAGTCCTTCCACCGGTGAGTACAGTCACCATGTGTTTCCTAGTAGGGTTGGGCCGATAGATAATGACATCATCGATGGCTGACAGACATTCTTTTTTCTTTTTTTTTATCATGATGCCTCCTCAACATGGTGATTTCTTTTTTTTTTTTTTTTTTTAGTGGGCAAAAAGTGGCAAACCAGCGTTCTAGCTAATAAATATCTAGTGAAACTGCGTGCAATATGCTATCCGTTAGGTGATCAGGCTACTCATATTCTCTTCCCCTATTTTTCTCTCAAAGACATGCCTCTCATACCCTGGCTATCAATAATCTTCATTACTAAACCAAACTATAAAGTAGGTTAATGTATACTGTACATCTATCACACATCTCTCTGCACCCGGTAGAATCATTTATTTGTTATTTAGTAGCCTCTAGTCTAGACACACACTCTGTTAGGTAAGATAGGCTATGCAAACCATGTATTATGTTAATGTAATACCAATAATGATATGGTTTGCTAGCTGTTTTGCTAGGGCCCGTTGCGCGTGTTGGCGATGTAGTGTATTCCGTGCACACGCACCGTCATAATCTATCTATCTTATCTGCAAATTACGTGAGCACAAATCCTGCACACCAGCTCAGAAGCGGCTGTCCTCTTTAGGTATAACCAGGTACAACCAAAAGTACTGCCAGATAGATGAAGTGGTGCCTTTTTAGTGACTACGTTTGTCACGTATACGCACACGGTACTGTAGGCACTATGGCGGACAAGTAAGGAAGACCGGAAGAACAGGGAGGATGGGCTCAATGTGCATACGAAGTACTAATGTATTAGTACTAATGAATTACTACCACTAGTATTATTAGTATTAGTATTATTATTATTATTATTATTCTTGTTAATAATAATATATTTTATTTATAGGCGCCTTTCAAACCACCCAATGTCACCTTATAAGACAAAAGTAAATAACAGTGTGACAATAAATCAATGAAATCAACAAAACAATATTACAGTGCAGAAAATCAGTAAGGTTCTAAATTAAATTAGAACTATTATTATTAATAATAATAATAATAATAATACACTTTATTTATAGAGCACCTTTGAAAACAGATTTTACAAAGTGCTTTGACAGACAGAACAGATCAGAAATTAATATGACAGCAATTAATATCATGAATTATTTATTAACTAGTCATAAAACTTGATTTAAAGAATTTAAGGAAAGTTTATACATATTCTATGTTTACTGGAGGATTTTGTCCGAGCATACAGTGCATGGTACCTTGCTACAGTACGTACAGTACGTGGGTATATCAGTGCCCATGCTGCAAACCCACTATAACCACCCAAGGTGGTCATAATGTTTTGGCTCCTCGGTGTATAGGGCAGTATGAGACTTAAAACCACCACAGGTGCTAACACTTTCCTGGGTCACTGTGCAGGCGGGAGCCAGGTGTGTCAGGCCAGCATGTTTCCATCATGGTGGAGGGGGTCCAGGTGACCCTGCCCTCCTATGAAGAGGCTGTGAGTGGGACGGGAACCTCCGCCAGGGCTCTGGCTCATGAGTCCCGGGTCCAGATAGTGCTGTCAGAGGGCCAGCACAGCGCAGGAATGGAGGCTGGGCCCTCCATGCCCTCCAGGCCCTCGTTGCTCACCCAGCAGCACTCGGAGATGGCCGTGGTCCACCCCGCACCCCTGTCGTCTCCAACCTTGCCTTCATCGCCCCCGGCCTCCCGCTGGGCCGCCCTGGAGCAGGAGGGGGCCGCAGCTCCTCCGCCCGCACCGAGGAGGCCCTCCGTGGGCAGCGACCAGCCCGGCCTGCCCCTCCTGGACTCTGAGATGGATGACTCTGACGGTAAGGCGTTTCTCCTTTAGACGTAACGTTCCCTGTACTCAACCTTCCTCCTGTTTACGCCACCTTGTGTTTCCTTCCCTGTTTTCTCCAGATATGCCTTTGTTAAAGGAGGCCTGAAAACTGCAGCATCCCTTTAAAATGAACCAGAGACCAGCACTGCTGTAGCGTTGTGAATAGTTTGTTGCTACAGCGCCTCTAAGTGCAAACTGGCCAAATAATGAGGCACAGAGTCAGGCCGTTGCCCCCTCAGAATAGCCCCCCTTCATCCGCCAAAGATGGCCAGGGAGGAGATTTATGTGTTGTACATACATTATTTGTTTGTATAGGAACTGCTAGGTCTAATGTGTGGCCTAGGTTAGCTCGGAAGCTGAAAAGGTAACAAATAAAAAAGTCCTGTAAGAGAATGTGTGTGTTAACTCTGAAAACTAATTTTGGGAACTAATCATCTCATCATAATGTCTTGTCAACTCTGTTTAAGTCTTCTATTAAATTATTTAAGACCCACTTTAGGAATGATGCATGAAGGCCAGGCAACCTAACTTGTCTCTGTAGCCTGCCCACTCTCACACCATTGTTTGCACTTTTGAGATCAAAACAATGAATCACTCTTTCGGGTGTTGTTATTTTCACACTGCACATAGCTTTCTAAGTATGACGCTCAGTGGTATATTGGGCAGGTAATTCCTCTCCTTAGTTTCCAGCCTGCTTTCATTATCATACCAAACCCATCTAGCCTTTCCAACGCAGGTATCTATTCTCATATTTATATCCTTAGCCCTTGCCCCAATGGCCTTAGCTTTTTGCTTCTATGCACAAGCATCTGCAATGGTTTGTTTTCATTGGAATTGTAATAATGAATGTCAGTTAACTGCCTCCACAGCTTAATGGTATTGCGTGGCTTTTGTCAGACACCCACTTTGTACACTTGGAAATATTGTACATTTAATTTATTCAGGCTGCTATTCTCTTCCATTAATGAAGTCTAAATGGGGAAAATAAAATGAATTATTCAAATTGCTGTTGTTGCTGGCCATGGTTATTTTTGGATACATACAGAAATACATTAGTTATTGTATCTTAGTGTAATATCAATATTTACATTGTTTTACTTATGATAAATGTCCTTTTGGGCTTACCAATGGGATATTTTAAGTCATTTTAATATTTGTTAAAAAGTATTATTAGATTTAATTTCACTATATATATGCCATATGCAGGTGCTAATTTTATTTAACTATTATTTGAGGTGTGTATATTGCATTTTTGTTAATTGTTATAGGAGTTTGGCACAATCTGCCCACTAGGTGGTATTGTAATGCTTTCTGCATGTGATCTTCAGGATTATCACAATGAATGAAAAAATATCTTGTATAGAAATGTATAAATTTAATAAACAAATGCAACCAATATAAATCAGTTTACAAAATAACAATGTTACAACAATCTTGTAGAAATGCCACAGCTAATGTGTTGATGTCTTTTTTATTTTATTTTATTTTTTATAAATAGCTAATTAAATCCCCAATACATTCAACCTTCCGTTGCATAGTTTTGACCCCTGTGCTCTTCACTGTTGTGTTGTTTCGTAATGGCCAATGTCTTCTCAGTTTGGATCGGCTCCCTGGCCTCATGTAACGCTGGTACTTTAACTTTCTCCGCTGTGGAGAACTGAACAGCATTGCACATGGTTTTATCTGTGCAAGAGAGCAATTACATATTGGCTTAGTACATTTTATGAATTTAAATTAGGCTATCAATGTGTGGAAACCGTTTTTGAACCCACCACCTGCCCTTATGTGCTGTATGCTTTCAGCTGTGACATTTACCCTCAGCTGGTGGCTTCAGCATTTCATAACATCTGAATAGCAGGATGAAAAGCAGGGCTTCGCCTCCCTGAAACACCATGTAGATCAGGGGGAAAAGATACATGGCTCCAATGGCCTGAGGGCAAATGGCCACCTTCAAGATGGTGGCACACAGCGGGATGTTCTGGCATCCCGTTTCCATGGAGATGGTCCGTCTGCATCTGTGTGATTTGGAGCTATGTTATCCGCTGTTATTAAACATTCTACTCTAGATATATACATATAGTTTGTCTTACTTGTGGCTGACTTTGAAGAGGGTAGACATGACATATCCAAGCGTGTACCCGGCCAGAGGCATTAATGCAGCCACAGCCATGAGTTTAGGGGAGAGAATGACCCACACTTTAACGCCTAAAGTCATGCCAGACATGATACCAACTGCCACAGAGGAAACGAGACAGATACTGAGACCAACCTGTCGAGAGGGTACTTTTGAGCAAAGGAATATCATAGAAATTAACCACAAAAAAACAAACACAGCCTAAAAAAGTGGCATGTCTTGACAGGAATGACTCACTTTGATCGTGATTGGTGAATACTTTGGTTTGTGGTGGTTGATCGTTATGCCAATGCCACACGGTGCCAGGGTCAGGATTAGAGCGATGATGATGCCGGTGTAGGGTACTACATTCTGCACATTATCAAAGACTTGGGCGTAGAGAAGCAGTAACATAGGCATCATCACCAGGGCTACGACTGTTGAGAAGGTGGTCATCACTATGCTGCAAAACATGAGACATAGAAAGTGAATCGGCATCAAATGGCAGCCCAGCTCCATGCCGAGTTACAGCCTGTAGCATTGCATAAGCAATGGGATATGCATAAGTTCTGCTTTTGATTTTGTTTTGTTTATTTGTGGCATGTCAGACACATATAATATAAATAACTTTCCCTAAATACCGGTATTCAATTACTTTACCTAAGGTTCATGTCCCCGTTTAAGGCCAGAGAGAAAATGTTGGACAAGTTTCCCCCTGGACAACAACCAGCAATCAACACAGTCACCGTCTCCATGGATTCAAGTTTGAAGACTTTTGCCACGCAGACGGCAGTCAGGGGCATTATACCAAACTGTGCCAATATTGCGATGGCAACTCCTTTTGGCTTGACGATGTGAGACTTGATCTTGGAGATTTCCATGGTACAGCCAAGGGACACCATGGTGATGAAAAGGATGATTACGGTGAAACTGTTAATGGCTTTGTCCATGGTGGGGGAGAATGGATTTTGGTGGCTTGAGCTCCCATTGAGTGAGGCATTACAACCATTATGGCTATAGATTTCTTTATCAACTTCCTTTGTCAGGTTCATGGTGACAATTTGCCACAATTCCCCAGCTTTTTGTTTACGATTTGGCTTTAATCTGATACAGAAAGCAATGTAGAAAGAAGTACTTCAGTAGAGATAAAATAATGTAAATATGGCCCATCAAATAAAAAATGGGAGAGATTAACAGACAAATACTGTATTTAGTATATTTTATTATTTTTAATAGTATCTCAACAGCAGAAACCAGTCTTAATGGTATTCATACTGAGAGCTCTTCAACCATTTAAAAATTGGATTTGAATTATTTGAATGTAGAATTCAGTTCTAGTCATCAAAGCTAAATCAAATACAACAGATAGGTTATGCTAAAAATTGACTTACAGTAAAATAGCTATAGTAACAAGTCGGGAGCTTAATGGATGCTTAAGGGTTCAAACCCACAAACGAAAGGTTGGGAATCAACCACCCAAACCACTAACCAACTTATCCCCATTTAAAATATTTACAAGACTGTCTTATCACTAATAGTGATGCAGATTTTCTTACCTTATCAGTATGCTGCTTGAATCTATGATCCTGCCTGTTGCTTTCAGTCCCTTGATTCCTTCTAAACAACATCTCCCCCCTCCTCCCCTCCTCACATTCTTCTCTCTCACCCCATTTTATTTATGCCTCAACTCCCCCCCTCCCCAACAAATGGGGGCGAAATCTCATGGGCAAGGGATAAACGTTAGCACATACTTTTTCAGATGTTTAAAGTGAAACACACAAATTCAGTATTAAAACTGCTGCCACTGGAACTCCTTTGACATTAAATGTTTTTGCTATGCTATATATTATATTCTAATAAAGAATACTAATGAATATATGTTTTGTCACTATTTCCAATAAAGGTAACAGTGCTTTTATTGTCACCAGAGGTGTGTTTAGGACATTTTTACTGTGGTGGCACAGGGGTGGCAAACAGATTAGTGGTGGTGGCCACAGAAGAACATATAAAGTAATGCACTTTGTTCTTAACACTGTAAGGTGTTAGTCAAGTGTCAGGTGTTAGTACACCAACATACTGTAGTCTACAGGCGTGTTTTAATCTAAGGAGAGAATAGCGTGTGTGGTAACCAAATAATGATAGTCCTTGTATTATGTCCAAAAATGGGGAATTGTCATGTTATTGACTCAGAATATATTATTGGTTTCTAACATAATATTTAATATACCATAGTAGATAAAAATCACATTCAGTATTAATGCACATTAGACACAGCCTGTCTAATGTGCATTGTGCATAGAATAAGTTAGTGATATTTGAGTACTGCCTCTTTTACTCTTTAAACCAGGGGTGGTGAACCCTGGTCCTAGGGACCCACTGCCCTGCATGTTTTAGGTGTCTCCCTGCTCCAACACACCTGATTCAACTTAATGGTGACATATGCGTCGCCTGATAACGATCCATTCATTTAAATCAATTTCCCCACCCCTGCTTTAAACCCCAAGGGTTTTTTGGCCTTTTTTGACAATTTTCATATAATGGCTTCAAAATGTATTTCTGTAATAGCTATCATCAAGTATTTTATGTATCTGATATATCAGCACCCTCTCAGATACAATTTGGATAATATCCCAAAATATTTTTGAGAAACTTAACTTACTGTTTATGTTATGCAATAAGATTATAATCGCCTATTATACTTTGTGTTTTTTATTATGTAAAGGATGGTAAAATAGTGTGTAGTTTTGTTTGAAGCACATATAGAAACATTAAGTTACTTACCAAGGAAAATTGAATGGGTCATAACAAAACGTACCTTTTGTTGGAATTTTTATCTCTCTTTAACCCATTCCTCAAGGGAGCAGTGGGCAGCCGCTGTGCAGCGCCCAGGACCACCTCTAGTTTGGAGCCAGTGTCACTGGTCAGATGGCACTGGCTGGAGAGTGAACCTAACGTGTTTTTAGAGCACAATATGGAGCAAAAGCTCTATTTCGCTTCAGTGAATGTCAATTAGGCTGTGTGCCCAGAATTTAATTGTTTTTGTGGCCCTGATGAGGCATTTTATTCACTTATATTAATTTCCAAAAAGAACAGAAAACTAATGTATATGCCATCAGTGTTGTGCAAGTCACTCAGGAATTGTTACTTATTACTCCTTCAAAAAGTTATAATATTATTTATTTATTACTGGGTATTATAAGTAATTACATTACTAGTTACATTACTATATTACGTTCACCATACCGTGTCTCGCCCCTCCCGAAAAATGACAACCTACACCAGCTCATTTTAGAATTGAATGCTCTTTGTTGGAACAATAATTATAACTAGGGTTGCAAGCAACACTGGGAAGTTACAACATATTGATGTGTCTTGGTGAAGGATTCGCTGCCATGCCTTAGACAAGGCGTTTAACGAAAACTAATCATATTCACGAAATGTCATCGACAGGGTCTTATGTCTTTTCTGAAACAGTTTTGAAGTGGATTCATCAAATCAACTAGCAGCAATAGTCACAACGTAAAAATATAAATTTCCTGTTGCCAGTAGGTGGTGCTATGACTTTATGTGAATGTTGGCCTACGGGTGTTGTCAGGGTTCGACTCTAATTAAGTCTATGCAGTTTGGTGCGTGTATGAGCATGTACACTGTTAAGAAAATCATGTTTCGTGGTGAATCATCAATATTCCACACCATGCCGAGCCATTTTGCCACGCCCATTCGCTAGAAGAAAGAAAGAAAGAACGAAAGAAAGAAAGAAAGAAAGAAAGAAAGAAAGAAAGAAAGAAAGAAAGAAAGAATTATCAATAGGGATCCAATAGGTTCCTTACACAGTGTGTGCTCGAGGCCTAATAATAATAATAATTAGGGATACAATAGGGTCCTCACACAGTGTGCTCGGGCCCTAATAATAAAAATCATTAGGGATACAATAGGGTGCTCACACAGTGTGTGCTCGGGCCCTAATAATAATAATAATCATTAGGGATACAATAGCGTCCTCACACAGTGTGTGCTCGAGGCCTAATAATAATTAGGGATACAATAGCGTCCTCACACAGTGTGCTCGGGCCCTAATAATAAAAATAATTAGGGATACAATAGGGTGCTCACACAGTGTGTGCTCGGGCCCTAATAATAATAATAATCATTAGGGATACAATAG
>JAODUK010004133.1:0-10995 GCA_027564635.1 Typhlichthys eigenmanni
GGAAGCCTGGCTGCTTGGGTTTCTGAGTTGGGGACCCGGGCTCCTTGGGTGGGTAGCCAGACTCCTTGGGTGGGTAGCCAGACTGCTGTGGGACCTGAGGTGGGAACCCAGGCTGCTGTGTATTTTCAGGTGGGTATCCGTGCTGCTTGGGTGGGAAGCCAGGCTGCTGTGGATTCTGAGGTGGGAAGCTAGGCTGCTGGGTATTTTCAGGTGGGTAGCCAGGCGGCTGTGGCACCTGAGGTGGGAAGCCAGGCTGCTTGGGTGGGTAGGCAGGCTGCTCAGTATTCCGAGTCGGGTAGCCAGGCTGCTTGGGTGGGTAGCTAGGCTGCTGTGGATAATGAGGTGTGATGCTAGGCTGCTGGGTATTTTCAAGTGGGTAGCTAGGCTGCTTGGGTGGGTAGCCAGGCTGCTGTGGGAACCCAGGCTGCTTGGATGGGTAGCCAGGCTGCTCGGTGATTTGAGTCGGGTAGCCAGGCTGCTTGGGTGGGTAGCCAGGCTGCTGGGCATTCTGAAGTGGGAAGCTAGGTTGCTTGGGTGGGAACCCAGGCTGCTGTGAATTCTGAGGCAGATAGCCAGGCTGCTTCGGTGGGAAGCTAGGCTGCTGTGGATTCTGAGGTGGGAAGCCAGGCTGCATGGGTAAATAGCTAGGCTGCTGTGGCACCCGAGGTGGGATGCTAGGCTGCTGTGTATTTTCAGGTGGGTATCCATGCTGCTTGGGTGGAAAGCCAGGCTGCTGTGGATTCTGAGGTGGGTATCCATGCTGCTTGGGTGGGAACCCAGGCTCCTTGGGTGGGAACCCAGGCTGCTGTGGATACTGAGGTGGGTAGCCAGGCTGCTGTGGATACTGAGGTGGGTAGCCAGGCTGCTTGGGTGGCAAGCTAGGCTGCTGTGGATACTGAAGCGGGATGCTGGGCTGCTGTGGATACTGAGGTGGGATGCTGGGCTGCGTGGGTAAATAGCTATGCTGCTGTGGCACCTGAGGTGGGAAGCTAGGCTGCTGGGTATTCTGAAGTGGGAAGCTAGGTTGCTTGGGTGGGAAGCTAGGCTGCTGTGGATACTGAGGTGGGATGCTTTGCTCCTCAGGTGGGTTGCCAGGCTGCTGGGTATTTTGTGGTTGGAAGCTAGGTTTCTTGGGTGGGTAGCTATGCTGCTGGGGCAACTGATGTGGGTAGCCAGACTGCTGGGGTGGGTAGCCATTCTGCTGGGGTTTCTGGGGCAGGTTTGGGTAACTAGGCTGATATTGATGCCTAGAGTCATGTCCTCCATTACAGCTTGGCTGCTGTGTACTCAGACGTTGCTGCTGCCAAAGCTTTGGAGAGTACCTTCTATTCTGTAACTTCTGAAGTGGCAGATAGCTTGGCTGCTGGGGTACCTGCGGTTGGGCTGGGTAGCTGGGCTGATTTTGAGACTGTGGGGCAGGCTCTCGATTGTGGCTAGATTCCTGTGGATTTTGCTTAGCCAGGTAACTGGACCAAAGTTCAACCGTTTCCAAAAGCTGTTGTTCAGATTCTCCAGGCTTGTCTGCCCCAAATGCCAAACTGTAAGCTATTAATAAGTTAATTAATAAGTGCATTTTTTTGCATCAGTAGATTGTTATAGTAAGTCCCACCCATTAGAACTTTGAAAAATGCATCAAGTATCTTAGTAAAGGAAGGAGCTGAGATGAGCACCCACATTAACGTTAACATTTGAATTGGATGACGTATGAACTTTCCAAGTGCACAAATGAAAACCAGCAAGGTCCTGGGGTGAATGTTAACAGATATGACATGTAGTTCTGTTTTCAGCCCATAACATGCCTTTTTTTAAATGAAAACTGGATCTTTGTCAATATTAACACCAGCATTGATGTGTCTCATCACAGATCTATCATATTACTTTGTTTATAGCTCAAAAGACTAATTTTAGTGTGCAGTTACTTTAATTCACAGCTAGTTTTAGCTCACCATTTGCTTGATATCTTCCAATCGCCAGTAGAAACAGTAGCAAGGCCCTAAACAGGAGATATCCACATGAATATACTAGTTTCATGATATAACTACAAGCATAAACAACAAACACAAAACTACCTTAAAAACCACACAGTCTCCACCATAGCTGTAGCACAGTAAAACCTCAAACCCAAGCACCCTCCAACCCACAAACCCAAAACATAACCCACATCTGTTCAAACCAGCCTTGGAGTGTCTTTTTAAATTAAACTGACTAATTGGTCATCAAAAACAGGTGTGCATAGCACCTCGTCTCCAGAGTGTTGACACAGCCTATGTATGTAATGCAGATGAAATTGTAGTGTTTATTGGCACATCAGCATCTAATGGGTGAAAAGATATACTGTAGCGCAACAGGTCGTTGATTCACAACCAGAATGTTAACCTGTGGGCATTCAAGTAAAATACCTTAAGCTTATGTGTTGGTTAAAGGCAGGGTCAGTTATTCTCGAGCGCACTTGCTAAATTGCTATGCTTGCTTACTCAAATCCAAACAATATCCCTGCACAGGGCTGGCACACACATTTTAATGCACTGTGAAGTAATTCAGCTTTGTTGTTGTGAGTGGTGGTTGCCACTTTGTATATGTAGAGCAGTGCTGTGTAAAAGTATCCGGTTATTTTTTCAGCACGCGCAGAGAACGGTAAAATACTTTGACAAAAGTGTTTTATCTTAAAATAGCTGACTATGCCTTTAAGACTTAGTACCTTTTTAGTGTAATGGAAACAATATAGCATACTGACACTAGCAAGGCGTTTGGTCTCCGCTTCACCTGTGACACAGACGTACTATACAATATTATGAATCTGAAGTTCCCAGCTCTTTAGGATTAAATAGACAGGAGGCCAGTGTGTTATCTATTTCACTATATGCCCTTTAATGTGCACAGTGTTGCCAAAACAGCACACCCTCCCAATCATAGCAGCAGCACTTGGAAAAAATCTATATAGATTTTGAGTGCAAATGGCAAGCAGTCACCGCAGGAAATGTACACTGGCCAGACCACATTCTCCTCTGCTGTGATGCTTAAGTGATTATTGAACTCTCAACCTACAAACATGAAAAACCCTTTTCCTCTATAACCTGGGTCACTCGCGTCCCTGCCCCCTTCTCTCTCTCTCTCTCTCTCTCTCTCTCTCTCTCTCTCTCTCTCTCTCTCTCTCTCTCTCTCAATCAGGTTTGGGAAGTAACTGATTACATGTAATCAGTTACTTGTAATCTGATTACAAAAAAACTAACTGTAATCCGTAACAGTTACCAGATAACATAGTGGAATCAGATTACAGGTATTTTTACTTTCAAATATAAAAGTGAAGTTTGCAGAAAAAAAATGCATAAAACAATTGGATGTCCTCTTGTTAACATTGTATTATTGTCAATAAATAAAATAATTGAAATAAAATCCTACCTTAATTTGATCCCCTGCGCAACATAAACAGTCACAAAAATAGAATAATTTGGTGCACCAACACAGTAAATTGCTTTGGATGCCATTTTAAAGAACAATGTTTATGCGTGTAAATAATTTAAAAGTAATGGAAAGTAATCTGATTCTGTTACAAAATGTAGGTAATCCAAAAATTACATTACTGATTATAATCTTAATCTGGTAACTAGTATGTTCATTGTATTACATTTAAAAAAGAAACCTACCCTGCTCACAATACTTGTTTCCTTATGAGAATGCAGTCATGTTAAACACTATGGGCCATATACAGGTAACGTGAAATGTAATCCCCCTTGAAGCTCTGGAGAACTGCTAGCTGGTTGATGTAACACGTGCTTGTTCTGGGATTGTGTCCTGTCTGTTCCATCTTGACAGGAACTTCACAGCATAGTGAGCTGCTGGCTAATGTGCCACAGTGGTTGGGGAGGGATTTGTAAACAAAAAAGCATTTGTATGCAAGTACTGCATGCTTCTGAATGTAAGTGTGTCTGTGTGTGTTTGTGTGTATGACAAAGAGGATGAATCTTAACAGGCAAACATGCTTGGTGACTGTCATCTCTCAGTCATTGTTGATTAATGCAGTCAGAAGAGCAATGGCTCTGCCACTCCTTTTGCAGTCTGAGTAGAAATAATTAACCCCTGTGGAAGCTTACGCCACATTATAGATTCAGCCATGTCTTTTCTTTAATAGCTATCAATGAGGCGTCATGATTTAGCAGTTACACAGATAAGTGCTAAAACTGAAATTCTTTGTTTTTATTCTGCTTGCTTGCCTCAATATTCAGCAATCCCACTGAGGTTAGATAGTGAGAACCATCTCATTTGCTCTAAACTGGAGAAACTGGTTGTTTTCGTAGCTGATAGCAGTCTTTAGTACTAATTGTCACAGTACTACAGTTGATTATTTATAGTACATTTCAGTTGATAATCCAAATTGGAAATGTGTTTAGATTAAACTCGCAAAAGCAAATTGGCAGAACATACAGAGAAAAACAATGTCTATTTTGTCAGTGTCAGTTGTACATTGCTGTCATACACAGAAACATTGAATATGACAGATTTACACATATTTGTCTTTCTGGCACATTGTTTTATTTTTATAATGAAAATAATTGGTTTACATTTTTGTCAAGGCTAATGCATAGTGTCATTGCATTTATTGGAAGTGTAGCGTGCCACAAGTGTTTCCACTGCCAGTAACACTAAGCAAGACCAGCCTCTGTTTAGCTGCCTTAGTATTGGATACACATCCAAAAAGACTGCTGAAATCACTAAGGATTGTGGGAGCTCTTCTCCAGTTCCCTAGCTGTCATAGCAACAATACCTTTGTGGCTGTGAGGTTCCTGTCAAGTTTTTACTGTAGTTTGTACCTCTGTGTTTTCTTTCTATTTTTAGCAAGCTACTGTAGGAAGGCTTCAAAGTCACTGTGTAGCGTTAGGCTGGTTAAAGCAGTGATGCTAGAATAATGGAGATCAGGTGACACAGGGGCATTACTGTATCTGCAAAGAATGTTAGATGCTTATCTCTATGGTGCTGTTGTTGTTGCTCGGGTACTGTAGCTGTCAGTCAGGGGATTTTATTATTAACAATAATAATAATACAAATACACAGATACAATACAAACAACATGAGACAATGAAACAATGAATATTACATTTTTATTTGGATAGTAACTCGCAATCCACCCACATCACAGATTGCAACAGTTTTCTATTATTTTAGGAAATACACAACATGAACACATGTCAATACTTTGTCTGCCTGTGAGTACGGTAGTCGTCGGTGTGCCAAAATAAAATAATTCAGAGAACTGGGTTAATGAAGACAGTTATGAGAAGAACCTTCGACATTATGTTAATTATACTCCAATCACCAAAGCAGTCACATGTGATTACCTTGTTGACAGAGGTACAGTCTTCATTTTCATAATAGCATATGTTTGGAGCACAAAGAACTGCATGTGCGGTTCACAGCTTTCCTTCCTCTGCTGCGCAGCTGCTGGGTTATTCACAGGCATGTGAATCATCGCTGAGCATTACGCGGGTCTTTTAAAGGCAACAGTGGGTCTAGTTATGAGTAAAAAGCATGTAGTGATTATCATTATGAGGAAAGGACATGGTGCATGGTGGATTACAACTTTTAATGCATACATACCACCGCCAAGAACAACACATGGTTGTAGCACAAGAAGTGTGAGAAATGGCCATTCCAATTTTATTTTAAGGGAGAACTTGGACTTCTCCTTTGATCCCAACCGATACCATACAGAAGGTAAAGGTGCTTTTATTGTCACATACATGTAGCAAAATACTGTATGTTCTCTGCATTTAACCCATCCCTCAAGGGAGCTTTGGGCAGCCACTGTGCAGTGCCCGGGGGCCAACTCCAGATATATGCCAGTGTGTCTGGTCAGTGGCAGTGAACCTGACATGTTTTTTGGATGTGGGGGATACCCCACGCAGACACGGGGAGAACATGCAAGCTCCACACAGAAACCTTGCTGTGAGGACACAGTGCTATCCACTGGGCCACCGTGTTGAGTAAAGAAGCCTGGCCTTGATCCAGTTGTACTACAAACCTTGTCATTTTTAACTTAAAATGTGCTGTACTTATCCTTTTTTTTTTGATCCTCGGAGTGCACATAAGTACCAGTTTCTTTTTTAGTGCAATCCGGCCTGAACACCCCACTCCCTTCTACAGCCTTGACTTGAATATTTCATTCACTATTGCTATTATAATTGGTCTTCAGATATTTTTGTGTCTTTAACACTTGGCTTTTATATTTACAAGGTATCCCTTGGTGTGCATTATATTATATATTGCCTTGGATGATTTCCAGTCATATAACTAATATATCCATATATAAGGCCACATCCTCAACAATTTGTCTATTATGCAAAATAGAGGGTGATTTATTAACTTCTGGATGCACATTAACAAAGAAATAGACAGATATAAATACACAAAGGACAAAGGAATTATATAGTCAAATGTATTACTACCCCAGCCATAAACATAGCTATTTCTCAGTTATTATTTTTCCTGATTGACAGTTTGGTAATGAAGGCAGGTTTTCTTGAGTGTTAGCCAAATTATCTGTGGTGTTAGCTGAGTGCTACAGGGGATGAATGCTGTAAGCTGACGGCCTAAGCCAGATATAATGCCAGACCATACCAGGCAAACAACAGAGGACCAAAAAATGAAGAGGATGTCCAAATAATGTCAGAACCCTCTTTTCATTTTTTAAAACTCACTTTCACTCAGTTTTCTTGTACTGTGTTTTTATATTTCAATTCCTGAATACCTAAAATGTAGTATAGTGGGAAGTATTTTGTCAATGTTCTAATTGACTAATTCGTTTTATACCTTTGGTTCGACATTTCTGAAAATGAGTCTGTCAGCAGCCTTGCTTGTCATCGGGAGTCTATGAAGGTGTGGGTGTGGTTTAGCTTTGTCTTGGGAGGTTCTTGGGACTCTGGACAGGTGAGGCAGATTAGTGGTCACCTGTCTCCCGTAGAAGCAGATCAGGAGAGATATGAATGTGGGCACATCTCAGTAGCTGTATTTACTGTACATGCACACTTTCTTGTCTTTCCGAATTAAATCTTTTTGATTGTAGATTTCGGGTTGTGCCGTCGCAACTTATCGGAATAGATGTTAGACATGCACACAATATTATATATTGTAACGTGTCCTGCTAGCAAAAAGGTTAAAGCCGGCTAGCTTCTATTTGTCGTCGGAGAGTGGGGCTATTTGTTTGACTGGTGGAGAGATTTACTGCTCTTTTCTCGCAATAGGGTTATGGAGCAGGTGATTCCCTTTCTGCTTCAGAATGAAATTTCCATGGGGTTGGCCGTTTGTCTTCCAATTGAAGTGTTTATATGGAGCGTCTTCTTCCGGGTTGGGCTTTCAACCAGATTCCAATCGTAATAATATGGTGCTTGTAAAATAAAGCACAAATAAAGTTGAAGATTAAAGTGCCTGTCAAACCTGCTGAAAATCTGAAGACTCTCCTACGCTGCTAAAACTTGTATTAGCTAAACTTTCTGAATAAACTGTTCAGCCTGAGATTGCCAGACCAGAACTCTGTGTGTGAGCTTGGATTACAAAGAGTCCTTCTGTCCCTGGCCAGCGTTTTATTGGACGGAAGGAGACTACTAGAGAGCTGGATGTGTTTGGGACTGGGCTGGAGTGCCATATGTCCATGTCATGCAGAGGCCCACAGAAGACCCACTGGCAGGCATGTTCTACTCTATCCGTTCCAGTGGAGGGAGTATGGCGCTGTGGCAGGCAGAATCAAAAGCACTCTTGACAATATCGGACAAAAGGCTCTTGACGAACGCATTCAGCTGAGAGTAAAAAGGGGGACAATATGGAAATGTTTGCTGGCAGCAGAACATGGTTGACCAACAGTTATAATAGCAGTCAACTAATGGATGGAATGTCATTTGTTACTGTCACCAATGGAGGTCCTAAACCCATCTGTATATAAAGTAATTACTTAGGAAAATGTTTATTTTGAAAAATATAATTTGACTGGCATGAAGACCAAATAAACCAGCCTGGCAGTAAATCAAGCTTAAAACCTGTGACATAATTAACTAACCATCTGCACTGTTTACAGGAGTATACCTCCAGTACAACATTTTACATACCATTTTCAAACATGGCATATGCATCTTGATTATAATGGCAGTGAACTAGTTGTCTTCATACAAGAAATTGTACATAGAACATTGAGAGTATCGTGGGATGATCATGGTCTGAATACCATATCGAATAATCATAGCGCATGTTTGCCAAATAGTGGTTGACTTGCTTTACTTGCAATGCTAACTGACTGCTGACTAGCCTCCTCCATAAATAAACTGAGGGGATTGCTATCACCAATAGCAAAGCACTTCAGTCCTACAACTTCATCAGGTCAGACACTAATGTGGTTTAATTAGTAGTCACAGGGGAAAAACGTAATTAATGTGAAGGCTCACTCTGCCAGGGCAAACCCACTTCCTCTGCACCCACTTTGCAAGAGACAGCACATTAACCCACAGATTCTTTAGAGGTCTCCAGACACACATCCATAAACAAATCTTTAACTAGCTGTTGCATATGTAAAATGGCTTAGTGAGAAGTGCAATCCAAATGAATGTATTCTTCACAGTGCTATATATCTGTACATCTGACCTCAAGAGGTAGAACTCCTGTTTCCATTTCTTTAACAAGCTATTCAAGTTTTAAAGACCTTAAGATTAAATGTGCAGCCGTTTATTTGGGTTTATTCGTCTGTTTTTTTGCCACGGCGATGGCTTATTTACCTTCCTCCTTAGAGTGCAGAAATGGCATGTGTCGGGGGGGGGGAACAACACATGATGCAAGTGTGTGTGTGTGTCTCAATGTGGTGTGTGCCATGGTTAGAGTTGAGGTGTTTGAGGGTGGCTGGTCTTTCACACTGGCTGACATGCAGAGACAGAAAAGGCACATTCAGCAGTGTGCATTTGCACTCTGACGAGGGCAATCACTCCGTGCTGCATACAGTATTCCTAAGCTACTTCTACACACAATGTGCACAGATTTATGTCCGCTAACATCCATCTCTTTTATTCTCTGTCCACTGGCAGAGACTGGAAATGAGGCCGATTGATTGGGCGAAGTGATACGAGTGGCGGGCCAAGGTCAGCGAGACGAGCAGGAATCGACAGTAGCGACACCCCATCCTCCCTGCTGTGTGATCTGGGCTCGACAGACTGCCAAGTCACTGAGAATCACTCTTCATCACTGCTTATTGAAGAGATAGTGTGTCCTGCAGTCGGAGCACCTGACCCCCAGCAAGTGGAGAAAGTCACACTGTGGCTATTTAGGTGGGTGGGGGGAATAGACCTCTTCCTCTTTTTAATAATGCTCATTATCAGACACGGCGAGAGCAGCAAGTTAAAAACAAACCACCGTATCTCATTCATTGCTATGTGTGTGTCTCACAGTGTCTCAGTGTCTCACAGGCATGCACCTTGAGGTGACCCGGTAGCTGGAGACAGAGTGTGCTGCGCGGTACACACGCTACCCTGCGTTCACACAGGCGACCGACGAGGTAGACGGAAAGATTCATTCTCATTGAGAGTTGGTGATTTTACAGAGACAAGAGGCAAGTGGCCATCTCAAGCCAACTATATAGGGCGAAAACAGCCTAGAGGTCTGTTTTATGCAAATACGAAGCCATGTGACACGATGACTGTCAATTGGAGTGAAGGCAGCGTGACACAAATGATCCAACCGGTAAGTAAACACAAGCCGGCAACGCCCATGAGCCGTGTCTGTCCCTCGCACACTGCCTTCTTCTCAGCGTAGATAATGGCAGTGTTGGCTGGTGGGCTAGTAGCAAAGGGTGATGGGAGGTGACGACCTAGTCCGGGGTGGAAGGGGGCGCGTGCGGTGGATGGTGGTGGGTGGCTGGGCGTGGACTGTGTCGTACTCGGAGCAAAGGGAACCGCGGAGGTGGAGAGGTCACCGTTATTAGACACAGTTAGGTGTGAGGCTGGATGCTTGTTGAACACAGTGGAGGTCAATGGGGACCTCACAGGGGACCCCTTGATTGACAAGGCTGCAAGCGATGGACAAACATGCGGTGAATGGGACGGTCATTGCACATAAGGAGCGCTAAAGCGGCGTACGAGGGTTTCAAGGGTGGACAGTGGGATATCAAGCAAGGTCGGCGTGCCTGCTTTATTGGAGTTAATTCAGTGTTCAAGCCTGGGAAACACACGAGCCAGATGTCGGTTCGGGACCATCGGTGAAACAGAGGCTATCAGCCCGTTGGCTCTGTCCTCCGCACGGAGATCCCATTTTACTAATGTGTGCTCATTTTGCATATTGCCGGGATTTCTTACCGCGCGGTTTGTTTCCTTTTTTCTCGTGCCACACGGCCCGGGCTGCAAATGACGGCTTTAAATAGGATTTGCATCTCAAATCAGCAGGAGTGAAAGTGCTACACGGGCGGAAATATAGCAGGAAGATTGTAATATAAGTTATAGATAGGAAGGACATTGAATATTAGCATGAATGACCTTGAGAAAGTACCACAGAAGGGTGAGATGGTAGGAAGATTGACAAAGATAAACTTGAGGAGATTAAAAGAGGGAGAGAATAACATCCAGTAAACAACACAAGGCTTTCAGGAAAGAACAGGACTAAACGCTATTTCACTCAACCAATCAAGTGCACTGCACAGCGGCAGCTCCTCAAATGCTCACACTATATTGTTATGAAGAAAAATAATATATATTTTTTTTAGGCAGGAAATGTCAAAATGGAAGCCATTCTTTTATCTTTTCTGAAGTGTACCATCTCGGAAGCAAGCTTTGGGCTTGGACCTGGGGACTGTTAGCCATAGTCTCAGCCTCTTCGGCCCATTAATACTATGTCACATAAGAAATGTGTGCTTCCCTGCTAAAAAATCCAGCATAAACCAGCATGAATTCCATGCTGCTCCAGGCTGGTTCATACTGGTTAGTGCTGGGGTAGTGCTGGTCCAGGCTGGTTCATACTGGTTAGTGCTGGTGTAGT
>JAODUK010004134.1:0-10995 GCA_027564635.1 Typhlichthys eigenmanni
TATGTATATATATAAGGCTAAATAATTTAATCGATCATCTGTATCCTGTTTATGTCATATTTGTTACACCATTAAACGCTGTGCTTCACTGATAGCGATGCTATCACCGTTCTAATCCTTGTTCTGCATGGTGAGGAAAAGTCATATCACTTAAAGGTAATTACCTCATTGTAATATTTAGAACAGCTAATCACATCTGTGTGCAGTGATGGGAATACATTGTTCACCTGTTTATCTAATTTGATTACATTTGATTAGGTGTAATTGCAGAGATTATCTGTAATTTCTATGATTCATGTGGGGTTTCTGGATCACTTTATTATATAAGTATTTTATATTGTATGTAATATTAAAATAGCAAACATAATCCATGTATGTATGTAAGTAATGCATCGCAATGCAGTCACATGTACAAATTATGTTATGTCTGCATCTTTGTCCAAATGATCAGATAAACAAACACATTGCATTCATTAAAAAGAACCGACTGTTTTTAAAGACATATATAGTTTTTAAATATACAATACTGTAAACTATAATGTACGTAACAGTATGGAAGCTCTAAGAAACATTTTATAAAATCTAATTTAAAAATAGCATGATTTAGTTTATCATTGACCTTTTCATTTTTATTAAATAATGAAAAATAAAAAGTAATTCTGAACTGTGATAATTACATACTTCACTGATCTTTATAACTGAAAGATGTTCTCAAGGACTTCATATGGAGATTTGTGAGAACAATAACTATTTCAAATGTGTGAATGCATTATTCAGAATGCCACTTTGAGTTGGCCAATCTCAAAAAGCATCTGTCATATTTGAAGGCTTATTGTCATATTTTATTGGCCTTTATTAGAGAAATGCGTGCGCACGCATGCACAGACACACACACACACACACACACGCACACACACAAGCCATCACAACATTTTATACACTGACTTTTATACACGTCTGTGACATGCAACAAATATCATGTCTTACACACACATATGATACGCACACCTACACACGTGATAAAAGACAAATGCGTGCGTACATACGCATGCGCAGGCACGCACGCACACACACACACACACACAAGCCATCAAGACATTTTGTACACTGTGTATGACATGCAACAAATATCATGTCTTACACACACATATAGTATGCACACCTACACACACACACGCCCACACACACCTACACAGCTACACACACACACACACACATTTCGACTTTATGAGTGTGGCCTGTGGGATGGAAGGCGGGGGGGGTGAAAGAAAGAAAAAGGCAGTTGCTACCTCTGGGGGTCAATATGGACACAGCCATGATTCAGGAGACCTCCAGCAGTAGGGCTGGTGTCCAGGGAGCAGCCACAGTGAGCACATGGGCGAGGTAATGTCGCAGGCCCAAGGCACAGTTGCCATTGTCCATCCAACAAGCCCTGCTGAAGGTTATTTGCTCTCAGTTGCACAAGTTCTTCTGTGAAATAACACTCACACCAACACAGGCATGTACGCACGCACACACACACACGCACGCACACACAAACAGAAACACAATATTTTGTGTCATGATATAGTTATTCATTTGTATGTGTTTATTAATGTCTGCTATTATTTTACACAATAATAGTAGACTTGTTCTAGATTTATTTGTTTTGTTTGGTCTGAGGCGTCATTAAAACAAGCACATCCTTCCCACTTCTCTAACAAGCACATTGTGTTTGACCCTTTGTGGCAGGACACATAAATTAATCAATCAATCAATAATTTCAGATCAAGTATGGTGAATATATTGTGTTTGTGCACTATTTTACTGTAATACAGTATATTCATGTAAGCTGAATGACTTGCGCCAGGGTAAATTGTCAATTGATCTCACAGTAAGGTCATCTCCTTAAGCTCTGTATTCTACTTTCATTGGAGTGGTCTTCCATTGGCCACTGAGGCAGATGTCAACAGGTGCCATGATGTCTGCAGGCAGTAGTGGTAGTCAGAAGAGCTGGATTTGCAAACAAACATTTTGGATTCACAAACAGAAGGTTTTAAGTTGCATCAATATTTTTTTAATATAGACATTTAGATGGATTTGCTGTCAAATCAATTTTTTGATTGCAGTTTGTCAGGTTTTGCTCTGAAACCTAGAATGTTTGTTTGCATAATAAAGACACAACAGTAACTCCATAGAAGAGCTGCCTCTGTGTCTGAAAAGTGTCCTCCAGCCTTAAATGCCCTCGTGCAGGTCACTGCCGGCTGGACCACACACCGGCGAGACAAAACGAAATGACACGCACACACACGCACGTGCGCACACACACACGCACACACACACAGGAAAATATATTGTTAGATGACAGAAGATAACATTTAACAGTAACATAAGACCAAAGGGACATTCTGGCCTTACAGCAGCCAACATCAAAGGGAACAGTGCAAATAAATAATAATAGAATGCATGCAAAAAACGTACAAAATAATACAGTAAAAATAATTATTTGTATATATATACACACATATGACGGAGGATGAATAGCCGTCGTTGTAAGCAGGTAGGTGAGGGGGAGAGAGAAATAGGCCAGGTGGCTTACCAAGTGATCCGCGTCACCTAATGGGACTCTTCTGTGCCCCCTGTGGTTTAATGGCTGTGTGACGCAACGACCTTATGCCTCCTCTCTGAGCCACTACCTGCCTTTGTTGGGGTCCTTGTTTTGACCGGTGCCATGACCTCCACTGTCAATCAGCGGCGCTATGACAACATCGCTGGGAAATGTCACACGCTCTGTTTCTGTGTGTGTGTTGTGTGTGTTGAATGTACATGCAAAAGGCCATCCTTATAACACGACACACACACACACGCTCACGCTCACATGCACGTACAGTACATTACATACAGTGACTACACCCAATGCCAATGTGGATATGGTGTGTGTGAGACTCGCAGAGCCACCCTTTAATTACGTAAAGCCTGGGACACAGCGCTAGCTAACTGTGTCAGTACCCCCCTGCTTGACAAGCGAGGTATTTTGATTGACATGCAAGTTGACTACGTAACTCAATGACCAAGTCGGACGTTGAACTTTTAATGAGGAATTTGTTGGGAAACTAAACAACCGGACTCTGGCTGTTTACAGGTTTTATAAATCTGTCAAATTACAAGGCTACGTTTACTGCTTAAAATACTTATTTAATTGAAAATTAGTAAATAAAGCAGTGCACTGGCGTCGCATCGAGAATTAAGAGTGACAATGCTGACAGCCAATAGTAATCAAGAGTATTACTTTGTGAACGTCCCGTATCGAGCTTACATTTGGTATATGTATTAGACGCAGATGTTCAGCAGAGTTGCTTATGAGATGTAGTGCTAATGAGCAGAAGAGGCTGAGACTAAGACTAAAGAATGGTCTATTTCGAGAATGTTATATTTATATCTTTAATACTGTATTTTATCATTAATGTTCATTTGTACCCCGAATAGTAGATTATTATTTTCTGTTCTTTTAATGTATAAATCATAATAGATTATACTATCATAATATACTGTACATAATAGAACCATTTACATTGACAAGGCTCATAGTGCGGAGGTGGCATGCTTCCTCAGCTAACTGAAGCTGTTATTGGTCAGTAGTAGCCTACACACAGAGAGATAGTGATAGGTGAACGCCTGAAACCATGAGAAAAAATAATTTATTTTCAATCCCAAGGATAAAACCACAACATTGCTCCCACGTCACCACTTTCCCCTCAAACAGTGCTGTGAATCCCCATACTTGCCCCATAACATCCATAAAAACATATCAGTGCAAGTTAAATTATCAATAACACTGCCCAGATAACGGACATAAATCCTCTCCGACATCTGCCATTGCCATGGTGAAATATTGATCATTCTAGCACAGTCAATAATGGGAGAAAAGTACAAGGATCCATAATCTGGGCGCTACATAGATGTATATGGACTGATGTTGTCAATCAGTGCTACGAGCCGGACAGCTGATCCCACAGAGGGAATACATCAACATCAGTATTGTTATCCTCCTGTTGTCTTTATACAGGTTGACTAGAAAGTGTTATCAGCCAGGTGGAATCGCTGGCTCATATCACGACAGACTACTGGTGTATACGTATATAGTATCAGTGTCAAATCATTTGTATGCCTGTCACCCAACACCCAAGCAGACAGATGCATGCACCATATACTTTATATATACCTAACACACACGCATGCACAGTAAACCCAAACAAAGTTACAACAGTGTGTCACTTCAGTGCACCTCACATTCATTATGAATGAATGTTTCACATTGATGGTTTAATACAAATGTTGAGGAGGTTTTTGAAATGTCTCATTAACTGTACTGTAAAATAAATTAAAAAAAGGTTAAATGACTTTTGCCTTGACATGTCATTTTACGTCAATATGTAGCTGAAAACTAAACAAAAAACTGTAATTAGAAATCTAACATTAAAGTTCCTCTTTCATAGAAAGTAACTTAAAAAGAAGAAAACGCACAGTATCACTTTTGCTTTGACTTTAGTACGGTACAGAATATAGAATATCCCTGTGCTACTCAGCTGAAGAGCAAATCCATTTTCCTTTAATAAGATGAAATAAGAGCTCTTTGAAAGCATCTTAATAGATATATGTTCAACATCACCTTTATTAAGAGTTCTGAATCTGTAAAATCTACCTCAGGAATGTCCGAACCAAAATATATTTTTGTATGTTGGCTGGCATCTACTGGCAAAGCCGCACTAGTGTGTATTCCTAAGTAGTCTCAGCCTCTTCCGTCCATTAGCACTACGTCAGATAAGCAACTCTCTGCTGAACATCTTTTACATAGACCCCTGTAAGCTCGACAGCACTTTCTGAAAATGAGAAGTAGATTTTCATTGGCTGTTAGCATTGTCACTCACGATGTCTGTATCTGTAATTCGGGTGCAACGCTGGTGCAGTAGCCTGCTTTATTTACTCATTTCAGTTGTTACATATTTTAACAGTAGCCTACTTACCTAACAGAACAATACCTGAAAACAGCCAGAGTCGTGTTGGTAAGTTTCTCAACAAATTCCTCTGTATAAGTTTAACGTCCGCCTTTGTTATTACGTAATTGGTTGATGTGCATGTCAATCAAAATACCTCTCCTGTAAAATAGGCGGATCTTGACGCAGTTAGCCAGCACTGTGTCTCTGCGAGACTAATGCCCATGTAGCTACATAATATGAGATGGTGTGTGGGCATTGTGCACTGTACTGTATGCGTGCTACATGTCTTGTGAAGACCACGGGCGCTAGGAAATGAGAAGCTGCAGCGCTGTTTCACTCGATGGTTGAGCAAATAGCAACATGACTCTGAGGAATTCTCCCTATATCATATACTGTACCTATACACAATGCAAGAGAGTTGGAGTGAAAGACTAACACAATGAGAGAGAATGTTGAAGAAGAGGAGGATAGAATATATGGTTCTGAACAGAGAATTTCCCTGGTGGATATTTTTTTTTATTACTGAAGTCTTTGAAATATAATCTGCGAGCCAAGCAAAATGAATGAGTGGGAGTGAAATTGTCAAATGCTAGAAATTATTATTTAACAGGGAAGTTGGATTTCATTAATACCGGACCCGCCCTTCTCAGAGGCATTCAGCAGAGAGGAAAATGACTAATCTCCCAGACCCACATTATATTAATATGCCTCATTTTAAGAAGAAGCTGGATGAAATTACATGCGTTTGGCGCTTCTAGTCATTTCTTTACTCAAAAGGTCTGTAAGGAATTGCACAATATCACACTTAATGGGAAAAGAATTACATTTCGGCTTTCATGTTCTTTTCATGCATAACTGTATGTGATAAAAAAGCTGAGGCAAATCGCTGTTTCTAGTGCTGTCTATTGCCCTATATATACATTTAAAAACAAAACACTACACAATGAGAAGTTGAATAGAAAGGCCAATCTTTGTCTCTCCAACCCCCATTCGGCTGAAGAAAAATAAATTATTGTTATACTCATTGTTTTTGAAATGCAGGCATCAAAGCCACCAAGAGCAATTTTATTTTATAAACTGCATAATGAACTGCTGATGGATGGTCAATTTGCATGGAAAACTAATTTAGTTTGAAATGTGCTCAGGTTCAAGTCAATCTTTCCTCCAGTCAAAAGCAATCTGTCTGGAATAAGCGTTCATGCATATTCTGTCCGAGCGATGCCTTTGCCTTTTGCTGTAATTCTTTCAAAAGTGCATTATGACAATCGACTAAAATGCTCCATTGAAAAGAATTACCACAGCCTCCATCACCTCTACATTCCATCACCTCTACATTCAATGGGAACGCGTGGTTGCACGTTTTCTAGCAGCCAATTGAAAGAAGACACACATCAACAGGATAAAGATTTTGCGCCATGGCCTCAGGTCAACCCAACCACAACATTAGATGTGTTTGTCATCTACAACAACTTGTGGTTACCCTGCTAGACACCTCCCACCGCTTTGTCTTCTCCCCGGCTTGCTTAACACGGCTCAGCGTCGAGCTGAATGGATTTCCAAATCAATTAACTTTGAGGAAGACAGTAAAGCCTGAGCCCTGGCAGAGCTCTGACGACTGCTGGGTGGACTTGATTAGGGAAGGCTAATGTTTACACGGATGTTGCTGTGTTACGACCAGACACTGGCTCTGAACAGCACCCACGTTTAGATGTGCTCTTCAGGATCTGCTGGAGGACAATGGAGGTATTACTACAGAAGCAGGCCCATGTATTGCATATTATGTATGTATTGTAGTATTATTTATTAAACAAGGTTATCTTTTTAAGCAGGCATACAAGTATGGCCATCTCTGTGGATGGGGACTCAGTAGCTTGTTGAATCTGTGCACCAATGCATTGTGGGTGTTCTCTGTGCAAAACGCAGCATAATATTAGCTAGGCACCTCTACTGTTCCCCACAGTAATGGGTCCCCTTGCACCCGCTGTACACACGACCAGCGCAATCCAGGAAAAGACGTGTACGCCGTCAATGCTTTTAAATGAGATTCATTGCACGCGCACCCCCCACCACATCGCCATTCGTCATCGTTCTAATTAATATTGTCACACGGCTAGCACTTGACATTTACCTCCAAGTGATTGTCTGATATGATATTCTATCTTTGTTCCTCTCCCCAAACAACATGTTGGTAGGTGTCTCTGTGGCTCAGTGGTTGCTGTGCCATGATGGGTTAACTTGAACTACTGATTACAGCTGATTAGCAAGGGGTGATGCGATGGCACCAGTACTCTCCTAATGAGCAGGGCTGGATTTAAACGTAAACTATAGCATCATTAAGCGTGTGTCCTCGCATGTGCAGCCTTGTAAATAAGAGACCAAAGTTTGCGTACACGCACAACACGCGTGCACACACACACACACACACACACTAGATACACCAGTGTTGTGCACCCCTCCGACCCCGCTATATTAGCATACGAAATGTGTTTTTCCCTATTTTGTCTGCCTTCGTTTGTTTATTCATTAATTATGAACACATATGGATACAATATTTGAAGTCGTTATGCCCTCACACGTCTTGCTATACAATAAACAAATACTTCGCCTACACACTGTCCAACACTTGTGCATACTGGACAACAAGCTGAACAGCTAATGAACAAAATAAATGGATCACTGGCAGCTTATGCTATATTCACAACATTATTAGGTAAGGAAAACACAGCAGGGCTCGGGTCTTTGAGGCAGCAATGAACCACATGGAGAGAAACTCCACAAAAACGCTACACAACCAAAACAGCATTCGTCACACAGTAGGGTTGAGTTTGCTTGCGGCACAGAGGAGAAAACAGTTTCCCACCTATTACAGCTACAGGCAGAGCCTTGTAAATTAGCAAAGTTTCTTGTGCGCAAGCGCTGACTGATCCACCATCCCCTGATATGTCTAAATAAGCAATGCACAGACAGGCACAGATATGCCCACACAGGCAAGTGTTAGATAGTACAGGTGTGCATAGTCACCTTAAAGGACTGGCATGTCATTAGGCGAACCAGTGCAGTGAAGCATGTCTTTAGGCTCCACTGGCCTGAGAGGAGAGGAGAGACAGGCATGTTAAGGCACACACCTTCCTGACCCTAGTGGAACCACCTCACACGCACACGTGCACACACACACACACACACACCACACAGTGTGTATCTTTTAGTGTGTGGTGCGACTATGGTCGAGAAGAGGTGGTGTTTTCAACTGTTCCTCTTGACCTTGGGTTGGTGTACAAAGAACACTTCATATGTCTCCGAGTTCACACTTGTCGAGCCCTTTGCGAAACAACCGCCACACGTTTGAAGGCAATTAAAGCCATAGTGCGTTTGTGTTGCATACTGTAGTTGTATTGTTTTATGAACAACCACCATAGTCGTAGATGTAACAGATTCTTCCTGCAGGATGTAACACAGTCAATAATAGGAATTTTTAAATCATGCCTTGAAATTAAGGTCTTTATGTGCCTTAACTCCATTCAACTGAATTGTATTTAACCTTATTGTGACTTCATGTCAAATAATTCTTGTCATTATTTATTAATTACATAAAGCAACACTCTTATGCATATATACCTAGAACTGAACACAAAGACAGTGTAATGCGAATGCATCTCCAATATGGAGCTTAATCTGTCTCTGTCCATGGTTCTGAAGCATCAGTATTTCTAGCCTCGCTAGAAATTGCTGCATTAATACACCTGGTGATTATATGTAAAACATTTGTAATTGAACTTTCACAGCGGGGGACAATCAGTGGAACTGGAATAACTTAATCACTGACAGGTGGCAAAGGATAATGTACAATGTAGGATTATATTGTCAGTTAAGCTGTATAGAAGATTGCTTAATTTGAATTATAAAGTATGACTATTAGAATCAATTTGTGAACGACATGAAGATTCACTGTACATGAGTAAATACATGTCTGAAGGAAAAGAGAAAAAAGATGGGTTTTGTTTGAGAAATGATGTTAAACAAAATTATTATAAACTTACACTGTTTTATTATTATATTAAGGAGAGACATTACATGTTTGTATTCTGGCTAAAAGGCTGCATTAATTAAAAACAGATGAACATGAAGGGTCATTAAAATATCTAATAATAATATCTATACAATAAAATGTTATACTTTTTTGGACACAGATCATTATTAAGAGACATTTTCCAAATACAAAATTATTTAATTTCTGCCGTAGTTAACACTGTAAATTGCAAATAATAATAAATTGGTGATGAAATGTTTACCAGCCCATCAGATCAAGATTACCAGCCGCTGCCTGCAGTGTTTGAGCGTGTTGGCCTCTGTGGTTAAGAGCAACTATTTCTAGTCTTCATTAGATGAGAAGCAGTGTTGTCTATTTATAAAGACACACCCCTTCATGTGTTGTTGCCCAATGGAAAATAAAGCAAAGGAACAAAAAAATTATAAATACAGTAGAATACACTATTTTTTTTTTGTTAGCCCCTCAGTAATCTGCCATCATCTATTACTGTATCTCCCGCTATAGGTTTTACAGTACAACTTACATTTTTGTTCTTTGGAAATGCATTATATGCGCTACCATTTTAACTTGAAATTTCCTTTTTTGAAATACATTCAGGTCTGATAATGTCCTTGTAATTTTTATATAGAAAATATAAAAAATATGATAGGAAAGCAGTATTTTACTGTTGTCACAGTATAGTACTGTAGTACAATGAGACTACCACCTGAGGTAACATGTTAAAAGAGTGTGAGTGAGTAATACAGTCCCAGAGGACAACTGTTAAAGCTGTTAAATGCAGATAACTGGTGGATGTTAAGTATGTGAATGTATGTGTGGTTACCGTGTGTGTGTGCTCTCATGGTCACAGCTGTCGTACAGCTTTGGTTTCACCCCAGTTGACACCAGGCTTTCAGACCATGCTGAGCTCCTCCTCAAGTCCCCCCTGCCTTGAGGAGGACCACGGACATATTGGAAACCGCTGAGTGCAACGCACTTTTCTGCATGACTACCGAGCGAGAAAAATCAGCTCTTCAGAAAAAGCTCTTTTGGTCTCTAGACAGGCTGAGACAGGGATTGGTCAATTTACACCTCAGAAAGGTGTTTCGGTCTCCTGAGGGAGCTTCTGCAGTTTTGGTATCTAGCTAAACTGGTCAATTATAGAGAACATGGAGGAGCCATTACAATCCGCTAGCATTTCGGTTCTCTAGCACAGATGTGAGAGGAGAGTAAACAGGCATTTCTAAGGGTCGCAGGGTAGCTGCTTGGTGGATGACAGCATTTCTCTTTTATTTTACAGATGCCAATCTAAATATTATGTTGATTATACAGTGCGTGCAGCTAGCCTACGGTACATCGCAATGTTGTGCTTAATAAACGGGAATTAGGTGGGTATTTGGCAGGTCTGTTTTCCTCCTTCCTTCCAACCTTCATTCCACCCTTCTATGTTCCCTGTGTTTGTACAGCATCCCATAACACCGCCTGCCTACTTCCCTGTGAATGCACCTGGTTTGCTCTCTTCCTGGAGCTCGAAAACCAATATAGAAAACGGGGGAGGGTGGTTGATTGTTATTTGCCAGCAGCGTTTCTGATAACGGATGATGTCATAACACAGAGTCCACCCCCCCACCCCTGGTTTGATAAGAGGGGTGTACTGTCGGGCACGTCACCTGATCAAGGCTGTAGCTTGATGCCTGGAGGTGCTGAAACCCTTCCTACCACTGGGGAGCCTGTCTGCCGTCTGTTTTCTTACCTATAGCCCACGTCACCCCGCTGTGTAGTCGACGCACGCGCGCGCGCCATCAAATAGTCGATTGTAGACATATTCACGGCACTAGCTATTTTCACCTCTCCGGGAACCATCACCTTATCGTGGTGGAGAGGTTTGTGTGTCCCTATGATCCTAAGAGCTGTGTTTTCTGGAGCCTTGTGCTCCTGGTAGGGTCTCCCAAGGCAAAGTGGTCTCAGGGGAGGGGCCAGACAAAGAATGGT
>JAODUK010004135.1:2500-10995 GCA_027564635.1 Typhlichthys eigenmanni
AACTCAAAGGCACACAAACAAACACGCCTGCTAGACAAAACGGCAATTACCACTATTATTAGTCTATTACACTTACATGCATAGAGTACGTGCCTGTTCACACACGTTTGACACACAGACACACACGCACACACTGTCTCTCTCCGCCAACTGATCTCTCCCTCAGAGCGCTCCGGCGTACCTGTCAGTTGCTGATTAGTAAGCCTCCTGGAGCCAACACAAACACTCCAGCCGGGATGACACACACACGCACACGCACAGCGCACGCAGCCCAACACCATGACACCATCACAACCTGCTTATGTACACAACAAGTCGCCTGCTTACGCAATACGGCCATATTTATTAATCCACCCCGTCTGTGTTAGTTTCGGTATAAACTCTGTAAATTATTATTTTGTTAACTGTGTAGAAATATATACATATGATTTGAATGGAAATATTCCATTGTCCAGTCAGCAAGACATCCCTGCACCATGTGTTGCCCAGAGACTATCCAACAGCCTGATATGTTAATGGAAAGATGTCTTGTATAAATGCCCCAGTATTATTAGCAGCTCCTTCGCCACCCCCTCCCCCCAGAGCGCCAGCCCTGGTGGTCTTACCTTGTGTGCTCCAAGGCAGCAGCAGCGCAGATATCCACACACACACATTCAAAGCCGGCGCGACTATTGCCCTTAAAAAATATAAACAAATAAAAAAACGCCCGTCTGTGCCTCTCTCACACCTTGCGTGCGTGCGCACACGCACACACACACGCGCGCACACACACTGACATGTGCCAAATGCGTACGTACTGATTGTCTGTCTGTCTGTCTGAGGTGGTTCTACCTTCCTCACTTAAGCTCTCACTTAAGCTCTCAGTGCGCTCTCTCTCTCACTCACTCTTTCACTCTCTCATTTTCCCCTCTGTCTCGCTCTCTATCTCTCTCTGTCTCTCTCTATCGTTCCCTCTCTCTTATTTTCCCTTCTCTATCTCTCTCTCTCACTCTATCGTTCACTCTCTCATATTTCTCTCTCTCTCTTTCTCTCATACAGAGACACAGAATGTGCTCTCGGTATCTCTCCACACACACACACACACGCACACCCACACACATACACTTTAATATGGAAATCACCAGGCAAAGGAGAAGGCGGGGCTTTAAACCTCGGAGGATGGCTGTCGGATGTAAATCGTGACACAGCAGTCATATATCATAGAGATGCACTGCAGGCACGCACTCACAAACACAAACACACACGTGCACGCACACACACACACACACACACACTCACACACAGCTGACACACCGACATGCTCTACAGCAGCAAATGGGAATTCCAGGCTGTGGCCGGCTCTGCTCACCCCATCAGGAACAGGCTGACCAAATGCTGCGGCCAGTTTTACGAGGTCAGGGTCATAAAGGTGTTAGCAGATTTAGTTTATTTAAAAGCAACTGGCCCACATAGCCTTCCTCTTCACACACGCTTGGTGTAATCAAAGTGAATATGTGTGTGTGTTGTGGGGTTAAATAACTCACCTTAGCATCTGCTAATGGAATGATCCACGTTGAAGAAACTGGGTAAATCTTGTTGGAGCATCATCACGGTAAATAATGTTATTGGTTTTGTTGCCTCAACAATTAAGCTATTTATATTTATAATGTCCTGTAGATAGTTGTAAGCGCCATTATAGTAATCTGAGTAACATTAGTTTACCACCCTAATTCTGTTATGTTAGTCCGTTATGGTCATTCTGTAGAAAATGTAATTGACACATGAGCAAGCAGCCTTTGGAGCCCGTGGACATTATTTTTATGCTCTATATATATTATTTTTACGCTCTATATATATCATAATACGCCGTATGATGTTCAGTTTATTTTCTTAATAAATCCAAAAGCAAAGACACAAATTTTTATTCAAGACAATCGCATGTCAGACAAGCACCCAGCCTTCCACACAACAAGAGCACATTGCATCCAGTAATAACAAGGAAATCATTTCTATGTTGATGACTAATGCTTAAAGTCTCTCTCATCTTAACAGGGAGCAGTGCGGCTGGTTAAGGAGCTAACATCCCTGTATCAAAAAATAAGGATTCTGTCTGACGAGATTGACGTGGAGGTTGAGATGGAGTTAGAGCAAAGGACATGCTTTGCTTGCATTTATTGCAGTGTATATTTATCTCATGGGAGTTAAATAGACACTGCAATAAACGCCCTTTCAAATATAAGTGCAAATATGTTGCTTATTCTTAAAACAAGAAAATGTGGCTGTAAGTGACATTCACATGCAGATTTACATAAGTTTTACATAAATTAATCAGTAGATAAGCAATTTATATTATAAACAACTCCAACTAGATTTTAAAACTAAAAACAAGATTATCACACTAAGTTAGATATAGTTTTAACATATAAGAGTATGTATATGTAAGAGAAATTCTTGCAAGATAAGGATGGTCTCACGAGGATGGCAGTCTGCACCACTGTCTTCCCATCTAGAGAGCATGGGCTGTGTAGAAACACCAGATTTATTCTCAGCATAAACACAATGGACAGTTAATGGACCGTGAGGACGTTGAGTGTATTGTCTTACAATCGCTGAACCCACCTTAACCCGTAGTTCATAGTGTACTTTTTGTTACGCAGCTTGGAAACAACATAAACACCACCGGTGTGCAGGCCCCAGACCGCAACTAAACGGGTACATCCCCGCCTGTCCACTCGCCTCTCTGGGGGGAGAGAGAGAGAGAGAGAGAGAGAGAGAGAGAGAGAGAGAGAGGCAGAGAGAGGGAGAGAGAGGGAGAGAGAAGCCCCGGGCACACCTAGAGGAACAGCTGTGATAAAAGCGGGTGATAATAATAATAAGAGAGCATCATTGTTACCGCGAGACAAAGGCTGCCCTCCCCCCCCACCTCCCACCTCCTGATTACGGCGGCGATCACGATGACATCACCTGTATGAATTAATTTTTTCCCCAGCAGCTTCCCATTGTTTTCATCCTTCGCTCTTCCCATGCCGTTTCGGTTACCCAGATGAATGCGTTGCCGTGGCACTCCATGGGAAGCGTGGTGGCAGACCAGGGGCTGAACCCCCCCCCCCCCCCCCCCCATCACCATCTACAGCTTTAGTATTGCACGTACATTCTTCTGAACATCTTCTACACAGATGGTGGGGGTGGGGGGAGGGACCGCGAGACACAGAAGATGGGGTCACGAGTTGATTTTCAGAAATGACACAACATTTTAACATGATTAGAAATAGCATATTTTAGCCATAATTGTTAGTAGTAGTACCGTTTATACATTACTTTGATGTATTCTGCTACGCTATTAAAATACTGCCTATATTAAAATAATATCAAATAATATTATGGCTGCTACGCTTCTACCACGTCTCGGGATAGCGGGGGTCGCGAGTCTCTGGTACTGTGATTTTGGGGGTCGCGAGCTGAAACGTTTGAGAACCACTGGGTTAAGGGATGACATTTCACGACCACCTCATGTAATTCTCACAACCTGATGAACCCGTCATGCAGGTCATGCTGGTGTCAAGACAGGCAGGGAGAGAATCTAACCATGTGTTGCTGATATGCTGCGTAAATCCTACCTGCATGATACACAAACGCGCACACACACACACACACACACGTCCTGGTATGCAATGTGTTAACTCTCGGGGGAGCAAATGAGAGAAACCTGCTCCATGCTAATGCTGCCTTCACATGGAACACGGCAGACGAGAGGAGGACGGCAAAAAATGCCGATGAAAGTTAAAATATAAGCTAAATATAATTTAAGTTCCAAGCTCCTAGAATATCCAATCTTTCAGACGAGTTATCTTAAAGAAACCGCACGTTTCTCAACACCATGATTGCCATGTTCTAGTTGCGTACATTATGCATGTCAATGGGTTATGTTTGCATTAGTAAACAATCATAAATTACAGCAGAACGCTGTAGAGACTATATTATGTTTATTTGAATTCAGTGTAACACATAGTTCATCTCCTCTGCTCACTGTGGCTCAGAGACTGCCCCTCTCCACATGTGATTTATAACAGTTCTATTCTATGAATGTGAGCACAAGTCTGCATATCGTAAAATGTATGTTTATCGTGATATAAAATAATCTATAAAGATAATACTTAAGATGCAACAACACTAGAAAACTCGATACAATACAAAGAAATGCCGTCCTGTCAACAAATTGTTTGCTGTCTAACGTCTGCAGTGTTCCATGGGTCAAAAGTTTAAGAAACACAAATACCTGCAAGACCCCCCAACATTCTCACCTTCTGTTTCCTCTATGCAAACACACACTCACACACACCTTCGACAGGCATGATTTAGAACTGCCAGAAGGCCGGGGCGTAAACAAATACACCATCAGATGCCTACTGAGAGACTCTGAAGCAAGTAGAGTTTGCATTTCGAACACTTTCAGGCATTTTAAACGATCACCCTGGTGAATATTGTCAAATGAAATGGCAGTAATTCACCGGAACATAATTTGAGTGTCTCTCTGGCTTCCTACTGCTCACATGAGAGGTGGCGACAGAGAGTAAATGGCTTTGGATGATGTATCATAATATCATATTAAGAAAAGGCTCTGCAGTGCCAAATGTAAATCCCATATGCAGAGGTTCTTTTTTTTTTTTGGGTGGGGTGAGGACAGGCTCAGCAGAGAGAATAAATATACAGAGCAGAGGAAAGAACCGTAGCTTGTAGGCTTAACGCAATCTATATAGGCTGCAAATGAGTGCATAGAGTTTTATTGAGGTACCCAGTTTCCACCAAGCCCTCAGGCTTACTGGGTTTACAGTTAAAAAGTTAAAGTAACAATATCCACACAATCGTTCGGCGTTCAGCGCGCAGCAGGGTCCACTACAGACATTTCTCCATTGTGCTGAAGATTCATCGGACGTTTCCGGCACCGTGGCTAATGCGTTCAGACAAGTGAAAAGTACTGTAATCCAAGAACATGTCACACTCTTTCTCCCAAGAATGTAAGACTTTATTTTTAACTGTTTTGCCTCACACGATTGACCCCCCCTCCCCTTATCCTCATAAACAGCAAGTGGATATGCTGCCCGCTATGCTCCAAGGCCCCCAGGACTAGGTTGCTCTGCTGTTACATCAGCTCGCCAACTAGTGGCTGTTAAATGTATAGCAAGCTTAATTGTAAGCTAATACAGTTTTTTTTTCAAATTCACCAAATATCTCCTCACTAGTCCTCCCCACTAATGTTTCACTAGCTTACCGTTCTCTGCGCGTGCTGAAAAAATAATAACATGATACTTCTACACAGCCCTGGCTCTGTATATGAGAATATAAAGGGGCAAACAGCGCTCGACAGTGCCTTTGGCTTCGCAATGCGTTAATGTGTGGGGGCGGAGCTGCGCGAAATTGACCGCAGTCAATTTTCGCCTCCCGTTCACTTCAATTCTATGCGAGTGAAGAACGAATAAAACCTTTGCTTCCTGTGGCGAAGCAAAATCGCATCTCCACTTCGTCTTGAGTTCACCACAGCTAAACTTTGATCACTGATTTCGCAGCCTCAACCAACAAAAAGGACGTGTGTGTGTGGCTGACCCCACGGGGCTGTAGTTCTCTAGCGAGACTGGATGATATGGAGTTAATATAGAAATACTTCTAACCAGCCCATATTTGTACAATGTTCCTAACTGCAAACTCCAAACTCCAAAACAACACCCTCTCTTGTCAAAATGTTTATGTGTCCAACAACCGCTCATACGAACTACAAAACAAGGAAGCGGGATGTGTCACAGCCTGCCTGTCCACGCGGCTATATGGAGAAATCTCCAGATCTGATGCTTGGTCCTGACAGAAGGCTGGCATCGTTGTGTTGGTGGATCACTTTGGCAAAGCAGGAGAAGGTACCTGGTTCTGGAGGGCTTTGTGAGTGAGTGAGAAGGACAAAGAGCAAGGGAAGATTCTGGAGGTGGTTTGTTAACACAACTAGCTCATCCTCATATGCCCCATTTCTCAAAGAGTTAAATATCTTCCTCTGTGTTTTAACTGAGGCTCATTGTGTTTCCCTTCTGTGGAACGAAAGTCCGTTTCAAAGCCGGTTAGTGTTATCCATGAGAGACAACGCTCCACAGACTGACCGACGCTGCAAGAAGGCATTCAGTCTTCATTTTGGAGATTGATTTCCAGCCTTGTTTCAAGCTACATGAAAAAAATGGAAGGGGTACATCATTTTGGGAGATTTATGGGTACCGGCGTGCCCCAGAGAAACAGCTCCAAAATGGCCTCCGCCGGGAGCCGCTGGGAGCTGCTGAAAATGCTCCCATAGTTCTAATTTACAGCCGGTGTAGAATAACCTTCTGTGCTCCTGACCAGGTAGAATAATCTCTCGGCAGCTGCCAAAACAACCGTCGTTTGATGAGCGTACCAGACCTGTGTGTGTGTGTGTGTCGGGGGGGGGGGGGGTCCTCACGTTCCGTGGCTCCTCCGGGGGGTGCTCCAGCCCATCGGGGGGGCTCATGCTGCGTGACGGCTGGATGCACACCACCCCCACCGCCCCCCCCACCGCCCCAGGGCTGGGTTGGGGACTTCCGGCGGCCGGGGGGGCGCATGGTGGGGCGCAGGGAGAGGGGGCCTCTGCAGGGGGGCGGGGCATCTGGTCAGGAGACAGCGAGCCGTCGGCGCGGTCTGGGAAGGGAGACGGGTGAACAGCTTCTTTAGCACGTACCGGCCCTTTAAGAAGCCAGCCTGGGACAACACACTGATCTGTACCGGCCCTTTAAGAACACAGTCTGGGACAGGGAAATTTAAAACAAACGTTTAGTCCACTGAACTATGTTATCTGAACTATAATATCTGGTCTGTAAACCCCTCAACACTACAGGATAATGTGGGCAGATAAATCGGTTCAGACCAGCCTTGAGTTGGGAACGCCCCCGTTATTGTCGGAAGGGGCAAATCGGACCCAGAATCTGGCCATAAATCCTGTAGTGTGGGGCCAGCAAAGAGGGAGAGATGCAGCATCCCATTAATCGAGTTAAATTATCGTTAAAATATTCAATTTACACACACACACGCACACACACACACACAAACACACACACACACACACAAACACAGTCTCACACACACACACACACCTCTGGTACTGCCGGTGGAGTAGGGGTTTCCAAACTGGAGCTCGGCGGGTTTCTGGGGAACCAGCGGGGGAGGGGAGGGGTCCTGGGGGTAGGGAAGAGGGTATCGCAGCACCACGGGCTGCCTGGAGCCCAGCACCTCCTCCTGGGCCCTCTGCTCCTCCTGCACTCTGTGCCTGGAGACACAGTGCTGGAGCTCCTAGGAGGGGAGAGGAGAGAGGAGGAGAGAGGAGGAGGGAGGAGGGTCAGGGCCTTCTCTGAAGTTCAACATCTCTGTAAAGCTCAGAGGAAAGTTTAGCCCCTCTTGGCTGGGGACAGCCGTGCCCTTTGTGATCATATCTGCATTAGTCACTACTCATTACTGTAATAGGAGTCAACCGTCTGGGCGGTGCGACGGCTTCATTAGTGCCGTGCCGCCCGCTGTAGCATTTAAACCAGGGCTGCGGAGGTGAAACAAACGCGCCGCATGGCATTTGCACGGCCCGGTGTCGTCGTGGCAACGCAGACAGGAGCAGGCGCGGTGTCTTCATTAGCGCAGCGGCGGGACATGGCACAAGAGAGAGAGAGAGAGAGAGAGAGAGAGAGAGAGAGAGAGAGAGAGGGTGTGTGAGAGAGAGAGGGAGAGAGAGTGGGAGAGAGAGAGAGAGAGAGAGAGAGAGTGGGAGAGAGAGAGAGAGAGAGAGTGTGTGAGAGAGAGAGGGAGAGAGAGTGGGAGAGAGAGTGAGAGAGAGAGAGAGGGAGAGAGAGTGGGAGAGAGAGAGAGAGGGAGAGAGAGTGGGAGAGAGAGTGTGTGAGATGGAGAGAGCGAGTGTGTGAGAGAGAGAGAGAGAGAGAGAGCGAGCGGTGTGATAGGACTGTGCTGAAGCTGGCCAGCAGTAAATGGTACCCTAAGTAGCATTAGCATCCCCTCTCAGTCTAACCTTCCCTCAGGCAGAGCCAGCCTTTACGTATGTAAAGTCTGGGACACAGCGCTGGCTAACTGCGTCAGGACCCGCCTACTTGACAAGCCAGCTATTTTGATTGACATGCATGACAACCAACTACGTAACTCAATGACCAAGTGAAGTTAAACTTACAATGTGGAATTTGTTGGAAAAAAATAAAACAGTTTACAGGTCTTGTAAATCTGTAAAATGTGTAGGCTACGGTTAAATAAATAATAAATATGTATATATTTAATAATAATAAAATAAATAGAACATTTTAAATAAGTAAAAGGTCTGGGATGTGGTAGCCGGTTAACATGTTAACAAGATTACATTGGACAGGCTGGAGTTACGTGACATGAACACTGCATATTCTCTAAAGCAGGGGTAGGGAACCCTGGTCCTGGAGAGCCGCAGCCCTGCATGTTTTAGATGTCTCCCTGCTCCAACACAC
>JAODUK010004136.1:913-10990 GCA_027564635.1 Typhlichthys eigenmanni
CATTAACCCCCCCCCCCCCCCCCCCACACACACACACACACACACACACACACCTAACCTGTAAGCCCAATATCGCTCACCTAGGGTCCAGGCAAAGTAGAATTTGGGCCTCGCTGCTTGGATAGAGAAAAAGGCGTAGGTGAGCCGGGCGAGGAAAGGGGCGTGGCTTACAAAGTCAGGGTCAGCGTTGTACGTGATTGGCAGAGAGCGCGTCACGGTGAAGAACAGCAGCATGCAGCAGCAACACACCACAAGCTTACGACACACTGCGTTCTGGAGGGCACAATCAGAAGCAGGCAGGAGCCATCAGAAGCTAGCAGGGTAGCCTGCTCGCTTGCTGCGCCACTTCAGCGACAACGTAACGTCAGTGTTGACTGAACTTGGCTCACAGGCTTTGCACTCGCTGATGATTAAAAACACGCTGGGCATTTTCACTGGTTTGTTGTTTGATTTGGGTAAGCCTTTTCCTTTCCAGTCCATTTCTGGATAAGCCACCATTTTTTCTTCTTCTATAGCCCTTAACCAAAGGCTTCTCAAAGGGCTGCACTGCACAGACCCATATTCTGCATAGAAACAAAGAGCTCCCCCTGCACCATATCCTCCCACTTGGCAAAGACAAGCTCAACATTAGCATTGCAAGCACTAAACCAAGGCTGACAAGTTCAGCATGGGAACAATAGTGAGCATAACAGTAGCCTGTTGGTATCAGGCAAGTTATACTGAACTTGACTCAGTTCCAAAATCACTTTCTGCAATATTAATATTAATAATAATGTTTCACATTGGCAGGACACCACATCTGTTCCAGAACGTACCAGAGGCGATGGCTCCATGGCTTTGTCGTAGCCGTTCTGTCCGTTACAGGTCCCCGTGAGCTGCTTGAGCCTGCTCTGAATGTGTCTTCCCTCTATGAAGTCTATGTACTCCTTAAAGTTGCTGCTGGGCCCCACAAGCACACTGAGGAAGTTCACGTTGTAACTCAGATACTCCACAAGAGAGGGCCTCACGCTGTAAAAACGCCAAACATGGAGACCACAGCACACTGTCAGAGAATTAATTTGCTGTACATAACAGTACATGTCTTTAAACATCATATTTACAGTACTGTATACAGTGTAAGTCTTTTTCTGCCACCAGGTGAATCTTTTACTTTTTATCATCTACTGTCACGCTGTTTACAAACTTTGGTAAATACATACGTTACAGCTAGTCTCCTCTGGTCTGGAGTAAGCTCTCCTGGTGTCTTATTCATTCCTTGGAAACATGAGAAATGTAGTCTTTAGTAACATTGTTCACAAACGACATCACTACAATCACTTCAAAAGGTTTTCGTCTTCCCTGCCTTTGCTATTTCAGATCTGTAACACCACAGGCCATACACATTTACAATAGGGTTATTAAAAAACAAATACAGCTATTCTAATTGAATTCAAACATTGTTTGCTCACACATCAACCACAAATATGTGTTTGTGTCCCTTACCATCGTGTAGTTGGAAAGCCAGTGTGGTGATCTTCTGGGTAACTATCATCAGAGGTCTGAGGACAGCAGGCAGATACATATTAGTGCAACTGTATGTATATCCATACATAGGGTAAACCTTAAAACACACAGCAGTTGTACTGGTTGTACTGGTTGTACTGGTTGTTCTGGAGGTCGTGTGAGGTGAAATAACATCTTCAATTGTTAGGGAATAACAATGCACTCAAACGTCAGAGCAAACAATACATATTACAGCACTGTACATTCCTCCACATTCCTAAGTGGTTATAATTGTTCCAACCAAACACAAAATAGCCCACCAACTCCTTTCCACACCAACAGAAGTATGCATGAGTAATAGTGGTGAGCACTGTACCAAGAGCTAAATAATGTTCTGTAATTACAGTTCTCATTATGGACCAGCAATGGCTATGTTCACAATAGTTGTTACTTGCTTCTTGAGTCAGATCTGAGGAGATATGTGTCCACAATGTTATTTGCAAGTGATCAGCTTGGAAGTGTGTATCCAGACTATCTCCAAGCTCTCTGCATGGGTTGATACTTAGGTGTCAGTAACCAGGTAGCTACGTGGCTTTTCAACGCATGTGCAGAAGAAACTGAGGTGTATAAAACCACCGTCCAAACAACCGCACTGTCAAGTTGTGGTGCAGAACTGCAAAACAGCAATGGCTGGTATACATTGTGAAGTTCTGTGTTGTAGTTATGCAGCGAGAGAGTGTTGTGAGTGACACAAATTACACGTTGAAATGCTATAAAACAAATCCATAGCTGTTCTGATTGGAATCAAATTTCAAACCAGCTCTAAAAGTGATTTAGATAAATTTAGCAAACGTTGGATTACATGTGGTTTTCTGCTGTTTAAACTTTGAATAATCTATCTGGAAATATCAACATTTTTTATTTAGAATGGCAGTCTGAACATAGCCTGGTATTTTCCAGATCAAATACACAACCAATGAGCTGTGGCATTAATGAGTTAGCATTTGTATAGGAAGTGTTTTCATTAGTGATGTCGTACAGTTGATAGTCCAAGACCCTGGAAAATAGGATAGTGAAGGCACAGAGCTTCTATGTCTGTCTATGTGATTCCTGCTTTCATTTAACACCCTCTGCCATAGTTTCATTCGCACAGAGGTCTCTCTTCTGTCTAAAGAATGCATGTGTGTGTGTGTGTGTATGTGTGTGTGTGAGAGAGAGAGAACACACTAGACAGAGATGATGCATGCACACACACATACACACACACAGAGAAGACTATTGTATACCCAGGACTGTGTAGCAGCAGAATAAGGTCGCCCACGAGGCTGGCAGTGCCCGTTTGGTTAGCAGTTGGCAGTAGAGTAGCACTCCACTGTGTTAGTTAGTCTATAGCTTCTCCTCCTGCACATTAGCAGGAAATTTCCCCCACAACATCATATCATAAGTGGCATATGCTCAGGTTATCCCAACATACAGTATAGCTCCCCCTTGTTTTGACTGTTGATTTCACATTCTCTAACAATGATGAGCTGCCCCGCTAGAAAGCACTAGCGCTAAATAAACTGCGGTGCTCTCACTACGAGGCTATGTACTGTAGGCAGTGAGGAAACAAACAAGAATGAATGTCCTCTATGTGACCCACTGTAATTATTGCATGACATCTTTGTTCATTGCAGCTCATTCGCTAACGCAATATTTGATCTGACTGACTCATAGGAATGGCTGCTATTCATAGTTTCGCACAGGGTTTCCATTACTTCACACCCAACCTAAATAAAAGAAGGCAAAGAGAAGACGTGTGACTTTACTTCCTTTTGTCACACTTGCAATGGCAAGTATGGCTTACATTTTAGAAGGTGGGCACTTATTTAAATATTTTTGTCAAAGCTATGTTGACAAAATAAACAGAGCCAGCAAAGTAATTACGGATTAAGACTATATATATATGTATATTTGTGTGTGTTGATATTTTAGACCACTGTTATATTATATTAACAACACAACAAACCCATCGTTACCTGGGAGATTTTGCTTCACGGCCGGGCAAAAGCAATTGTTATCAAATCTCAAAAGGTTGATACTAATGGGTGTTATTTACACAGGGGAAGTGCTTCTGCCACTAGTGTAGACATGTAAGTCACCTGTTTGCAGCCTATAGCTGATAACAGCAACTGTTCTGAAACCAACCAGACTTGACTACATGTTTACAGAATGTGGAAAGGAGTGGCAGGGTGTGGTCAAAGGAAAGAGGAGAAGAGACACTTTTCTTACCCAGAGAAGTCTGTAGACAGTATTCCATAGCTGAAAACAAACACCCTAGTGACTTGGCACGCAGTTAGATAGCCCATAGCCAACACCATAGAATACCTGTAGACAGAAGAATGTATACAATGCAAACGAGTGAAAACATTCAACCTTAGGGTATATGAAAACATGTAAAAGCTAAGGCTTTCAGTCAATAAAAAAAAAAAATGTTGATTACTGGTAATCACATGTTTAACGTAATTACATGCAAAACACATATTATTTTACAATTTCTTATCTTAAAATAGCATATAGGCCAATATGCATAGGGTACATGAAAAAAAGCAGTTTTGGGGCCTTACACGTTTTTCTTTTCCACCTTTAATGTAAATATACATAATATTTAGTTATGCTATCAATCTTGTCGAGTGAAATGCACCTAATCGAAATGCATTTACAATCTCCAAATTAATTTAATAGTATGCTACCTTGGATAGCTCCCGTAACGCTTAGTTAAAGATGCTCTTTATTAACAAGCAAGTTAGCTGCTTCGGGATGTAGCTAACAGACTCTTAAGGCAACGTGCAACATTAAACAATGTGTCGCTATCGGGAAACGGGGCCTAGATGTATGCCATCCTATTACAAAGTATTTTAAAATCTCTCATTTCAGTAAATTATCATTATTTATATACTGTATGCAAAAAACTTTTGTAGAATATCTCTGTTTGAATGTAAATATTTACACACATACAGTACACAACATTGTGCACATGGTTTCAAGGACCCTCATTAACTCTGACCCCTGTAAATACATACTAATGCCTTTACATCCTGCCATTTTGTTTCACCTTGTTTCTATAATACAATACAAGTATATGTTAGAGTGATATATGAATATGATTATGTTTATTAATAAACAATGGAATTTAATTTAGTTTCCACTAAAAATAATGTGTAATTATTCGTGAATAATTACACATTATTACTATTATTACTTCAATAAAATAAATTTCTTCAATAATACTTCCACACCTGCATTATCTTTCTTTTTGGGTGACAAATTGTTGTGTAACATAATAGTATGTTTGTTTGACCTTCAAGGAATCCCCTTACTGGAGAGTAGAAAGAACTAGCCATTCGGTCAACAAATAGCAACAAACACACTACAGTCTCAAAAAGAGGAGGAAGCCCACAAATCTCCCCAGTAATCCCATAAATACTGCAAGTGCAGTAGATGCAAACACACAGTACATAGATAACAATCGGACTTGACTGGCTACCTTTTCCTGGCGGATGTTTAGCAATGTTTTTGTGTTTTAATCTGTATGTGACTTCACTTGGCCTCTTCTTGGAACAGCCAACAGTGGGTGTGGTGTGTGGAGTATGTGTACGTAACTGGGAGTAACAGAGCGAGACAGTTTACAGTGTAAACCAATTCTGACAAGTTTAGCATGGGAACAATAGCGAGCAACATACTACAACTTTGACAATGCCACCGCACTGCATTGGCTTTGTCTTAGCTTGACAACCAAAGACAGGTCAGTTGATCCATGAACATGCACCACACTGGGTGTTTTGGTTGTAGATGGTTGGTTGGATTTTATTTGGTTATTATATGGTAATAAAAAAAAAAAAAACTTTATGAATGCATTGTTTATTACGTTAGTATGTGCAAACAAATATTTAATGAAATAATTAATTAACATTTTAAATAAAGGACAACATTACATTTTCTTTGGAAATGCAAGATCTACGCTCACCTGTGAACATTGCTGACGTCAGCTTGAACGATTATCACGTAGCTGGCTAACACCAGAGTCAGGATATGAGCTGCGTACCTGTCAGGTAGAGCACATAAACAGGCTTGTGAAAGCAGTGAAATGAATAAAGACACACGAATAATAAACCGATATTTTCTTAGTTGTGAGAGCCCATTTGTCTGTCCTATAGCATATTTAAGGTATAGGCGTAGGCCTACTATGCTGATTTTTAACCTGTAATCCTTAGATAAAAGCTAAGGGGCCTTTACATTTACAACTTTAAATAGTCTAACTCGTAAATGAAGTAATAGGGTTTCTATTCAGATGTCTCACCAGCCAAAGCAGAAGATGATAAAGACAATGCCAAAGAGAGCGGCCACCGCATGTCTGACCACTGGACTGGCATGTCTAGGACCGAGATAAAGACGAAACCAGAAAGCAGCACCAAGAGCAAACACCTGGCACGCTAGAAAATTTACCTGTAGGGAATGGGTCAGCAAGAAGAGACATTTCAATCACGTATGTTGATCTAATTTTGTAATATAATTACAAAATACAAATGTTAATTTCTGAAATGTCTGAAAGTGTACAATAACAGACCAATTGCCCCTCATAATAGCAGGCCTAAATAATGTTAAAATGACGTCGCGTTGCCCAGAATATTGCCAGTGTGGGGCGACATTATAGCATATCCATCCCTACCAGATCCAGAGGGAAGACGAAGAATTCGCTGACAGGTAGCAACAACTTGGACCCAGTCGTTTTAAACGTGTCGTCAGCTCTGTCGCCCATTCTGCATTATCCTTTGATAATTACTCTAGTGAGCTGTAAGACTGCAGTAAATAAGCGCTTGCGATTTGGGCTATATGCGTAGCCTATGTCCTGATATTCTTTGTTTATAGGCTACTGCCCTGTTTCCGTCATATCAAGAATGTCCAACCGCCAAAGGTCTGTAACGTTGTGAGTCACAAGGGCGCCATGGCAAGTGAAACCAGCCCAGAGCATGCGAGTTTCATCCGCACGTCGTCCTCTCCCTCGAGATGAATGTGTGCAGTCAGCCGCACAGTTTTCCTCCTCGGCGCTGAGAAGGGCTGAGAAAGAATCCTCCCCGCCCAGTGCTATGAACGTGTTACTGCAAAAACGTTGCAAAAATGTGTAAAACAGGAAATTCTTGCTGACCAAGAATTTTAACGTGTGAATGAAAACTGGATCTATTATGTTGTCTCGGATTTCTCGTTCTAACAACATTGCATTCTGCCAGCTAATCAGCCACAATCAGAAGATCCCATGTACAGTAAGTAGCCTGATCTGCCCAGGGACGTCGCCAGTCTTTTTAGGGGGGCTTATGTGATACATTGTCAATAAAGAACCAGTTACCGCTGACTAATTATAGAATGAGGAGTCACCCACCCACCCCCCTCAACTAAATGTTATTAATCTGGCAATGCCTGGCCATAGAGAGCCTAAGTCACTTCCACATGATGGGACCTCAGTTTGGAAAAAATATGTATGGTAGTCAACGGCGAGAATAAAATTATTTTTAGATCCTGTTTGCTTTGTGAAAGAACACATATGATGTTTGACTATTTAAAATAAAATGTTTCCAAACTAAGGTCCCATAATGCGGAAGTGACTTCAGCTCTCCATAGGCCAACTATGACAAATAACAATAGATTTGCTACAAATGTGTATGCATGTAGCTCTAAGCAGCATTCACATTCAATTAATGCACTTTGACTTCATCTGGGGGAGGACACATTATTCATTATTTAAGCGGGAGGGGGGAAGAGGGGCAGTCAAACATTTACTTCCTGCATTCTGCTGAATTTGTATGTACCAATTTTTACCTTTCCTGCATCAAGTTATTGGGGGGGGGGGGGGGTTAATATAGCCAGAGATATAGCGCGTTATGTCAGAAAACGCTGCTTTCAATATAAAAGTTTATTATTTACAGTAATTAATACAATAAAACGTTTAAAAACATTTATCCCCAACAGCAGGACAAATCCCACTGTCCAATATTGAGGGACAGGAGGGGGAATACACATCCCACCATGCCCGTAGCCATGAGGTCAAAGAGGTCCAGACCTCAATAAAGCTAAAAATAAAACTGGAATGACAGCCACTGAACTGGCTTCTTGTGAGGGGGGAAAAACACCATAACCTGATACAGCCAGAGATCAATTCTAGAATATCTTTGGTACAGCATGGTAATAGCCTACCTATGCATAATAAATGTTCGCTAAAGAACACCGATATGGTGAGGGTCACAATTCATTCACCACTATCTGAGCATGTATTACTACCAGAAAGTCATACAATATGTGTAATCTCTTAAGTGTTTGTTTATTCAAATACAAACAGCTATTTTTTTGACCAGGCATTGTAGGCCTACATTTCATTAGGCTATAAACCAATGGCACACCTGGAGTTGTTATTGGTTGCATTATCTTGCAGGATTGGCTACTGTTTGAATTAGCCTAATTATAAACTGTAAATTAAACAAATACATTAAGGTAAGAAAAACACCCACCATGGGGGTTCTTGGAGACTTTTTGAGCCACATAAACATATTGGCCTATCAATTCCAGGATTTTCTTTGTTCATTTAACTCCAATTGTCAAGAAAAAGAACACATGAGAAAAGTATTAAGTAAAAGTAAAGTAAATATTGTATCCATGATAACACGTGGTATATATTATAAATCATAGTGTCAATAATATAATCCGAGGCTAATACCAGTCTCAATCCATATCTGTATAGCCTACTAGTCTATAGCATAACCCACTTTAAGCATCTCTTCCACCTTTCTGCAGAGTCCATCTATAGCCAGCCCTGGTTCCCTGCAGCAGTCCTGTAGTACAAATGTCCATCTTCCCAGCAACTTTTAAGCCTACAGTGTATTGGACACCTATATATCTCGGTCGTGCTCTACTGTTGTTGATGATGCTGTAACACATAACTTTATCTCATCATATTACGACATACCAAGGTACAAGAGTCCACCACCATCTGTGCCCACATTCTACATTATGGAGTGAGGCAGTATTATAAATACTGAAAAAGCTCTAGTAAATATCACAAATGACCTCCTCCGTGCAGCTGACACAGGCCTTCTGTCCATCCTCATTCTTCTTGACCTGACTGCAGACTTAACACTATCTCCCACCCATTCCTCCTAGAATGGCAATACTGGTATTGGTATTGGAGTTGCGCTTTCCTGGTTCTTCTCCTCACAGGCCGCCAACATTTTGTCCAACTAAAAATTCACAAATCAAGATGTGCAGCAGTCTCACTGGGTCTCTGTCAAGGCTTTGTCCTGGGTCCTCTGCTATTCATCATATACATCCTACCCTTGGGCACGATCATGAGACACCATGATGTTGACTTTCACTGCTACACGGACGACACCCAGCTCTACAGCTCAACCAAACCCACCTCAACACCCCCCCTCCCCCCCCCATCTCCCACACCAACTGCCTTCAGGACATTCTGAGCTGGATGACTCTATACGCCCTCAAACTCAACAGCAATAAGACAGAGGTCCTGCTCATTGGCTCCAAATCCACTCTCCACACAACACAAGCCAGCCTTAACATTGCTGGTCATCCCATCCCACTGTCAACAACCGCGAACAGTCTCGGTGTGACTTTTTATAACTCCCTTTCATTTGATTCACACATCAAAACCATCTTTCTTCCACTTCCGAAACATAGCTGGACTCCGTGCTTCACTTTCCTACTCAAGCACAGAACCTCATCTACGCCTTTGTCACTTCCCGTCTGGATTACTGCAATCCTCTACTCTTTGGCATCCCCACCAAACTCATCAATCGACTCCAAATAGTTCAGAACTCCTGCTGCCGTATCAACTTTAAGATTCTCCTGTGCACATACAAGGCCCTCCACAATCGGGCTGCCTCCTACTTCTCTTGACTTATGCCTGGCATTTATTCCCTCCCGATCTCTCCGCTTCTCATCTACTGGCCTTCTCGTCACCCCCCCCCAACATTACACCTCTGCACCATGGGGGCTCGTGCCTTCAGCTGCTCTGCCCCCAGACTCTGGAACGCACTTCCCTTGCACATTTAACTGCTACCACAGTCACATAATTGGCTAAACTCCTCAAACCTCAAACCACATCTTTTCAAAGTTGCAGCTAACATTTAACCCCTTTGGTCTACTCTCACACGACTCTCCCTCCTAATCATTGATTTAATTATTTTGTCATTATATTTATTTATTTATTTATTTATACCTTTATTTAAGTGTTTCTAAAATATATAGCATTCTTAGTCTAATATTGTACTATACTGTATGTTTGTATGTATGTGTATATACAGTACATTTATCTTAATCAGATGTTTTCATGTCTTTATATTTGCCTATATTCAATGTTATATGTCTTTGAGTGTCATGAAATGTGTATAAAAAGAAAATGTATGATGATGATGACTATTATTAAAATAAAATAAAATAAAACAAAACAAATATTATAATTTTATAATAATAATAATAATAATAATAATAATAATAATAAATATAACCGCGAGCGGTAATGATCGGGGTCCAAGCACGGCCCAAAGTTGA
>JAODUK010004137.1:0-10989 GCA_027564635.1 Typhlichthys eigenmanni
ACCCATTTCGGCCGCTTGTACCCGTGATCTTGTTCTTTCGGTCATAACCCACCCTTCATGACCATAGGTGAGGGTAGTAACAAAAATTGCCCGGAAGATCGAGAGCTTTGCCTTCCGGCTCAGCTCTCTTTTCGTCACAATGGTGCGTAATGGTTTTGTTTTTTACATTTCATCCAATTTACTTACATTGTTTCTCAAAAAACATACTTCTAATGTGCATTATCTGCAAAGATGGTCTAGGCCTCTTTATATTGTAATAAATTAGCCGAGACCGGCCGACCTCAGACGGTGATAAAAAATAAAACCCTGCTGTCAAGTTTTTTACCGAGCACAAATTAAAATAGGCTGGCTGATAGTCATGATGATGTGGATGACACAATGTACGTGCCTATCTTGCTCGCATGCCCAACATAAGACCTGTCGCCACCCTGCTCCCCTCCCTGTCACATAACTAAATATACGTCATATACAGCAACGTCAGTCATTCTCCAGTTGAGCAATTGAGCTCAAAACCAAAACATAATCCCTAACAAGTTCCGCTCCACGCATTAAAATTCATTGTTGCTGTAAGCAGTGTTCATCACTTTATGTTTCTAATTACGCAGCCAGGGCTGTGTGAGTATCGGATAATTTTTTCAGCGCATATACACAGAGGACAGTAAATTGCCAAAATACGAGGAGATATTTGGTGAATTTGACAAAAAAGTCTATTAGCTTACAATAGCTAACTATACCTTTAATAGTTCAGTTCAATATTTGCCGGCCACAGGCTACCGAATGGGACAATGTTCAAATAAAATGTCTGTAACATATCACAGGATTTCCCCAGGGTTCTTTCCTGCACTTGAAGTAGGAGAAAAGGAACTGTGGGGACTGTGGTAACTAACTCACTTTTAAATCTAGCTCAATCTCCCGAGATTCACAAACCCCCAAGTGACACAGCATTGCAGCATCATCTAAGCATAATCTAAGCATTGCTTTTACTGTTCTGTCCACACCACCGGTTTAACATAATTCCGTGACTGGCTGCAGTCCAGCCCCACATACTGTATGTTAGGTAGAACCAGAGCCATAGAAAGAGAAAGTTGTGCCAATGGAAGTTCGACATTTTCAACGCTCACATGGTTCCTGGAGAGGCAAAACAGTTTCAGGAAGTACTTGGTGGGCAATTGTAATCTACATATACACAGGTACAGTATATAACTTAATTTTTTGGTAATTAGTAGTCAATTAATGCATCAATTTATATTTTCAATATATTTTATAAGGTGCTTTTAGTATTTGCGGCTAACTTCCGGGAACTGTTTTGAGGCTTCAAGATCTGCCATTGCTGTGAAAAAACGGTCCATCGGAGTGAAACGAGATGACGCGACTCTCTCTCTTTCCATGACTGGGTATAACTGAATATATATATATACTGTATATACTGTATATATATATATAAATATATATACTGAAACCAGGTAGGGAAATCAACCATAGAGATAGTTCAGGCACACCACAAAGTCACGTCTGGCCATGCAAAATCTCAATTGTCAGTTGATTGCAATCATCGTATTGCCATCTCAGTGTCCATACTGCTCAGCTGATCACGGCAAAGCATAGCATTAACCAAACTAGTCAGGGCACTTATTTTAACGTCCTTAGCCTACACACATTCTTGGTGCTTCCTCTGCAAACATTTTTGTGTCCCACCACTGCCCACCTCCTCCTTTCGTGCTGTGTTTGACTTAATCAATGCCACAGTGTTGTCATTGCTCTGTTCTGTACCCTGTGGGGGGAATCGTTTTGCTGCTCTCCCTGTCTTGGGATTTCCATGTACGCGCATGGAAAGCCCTTTCCATGTACGCGCATGGATTGACAGGGGACTCCCAGAACAGAGCCATACCTCCAAATATAAATAACTTGATGCAAATTAGGGATGGGCGATACCAAACTTTTTAAATTTGATACGATACTGATATTTATTGTTGCAATTTTACCAATACCGATAACGTTACAATACTGTAGTAGTAATTTTGTCTATATTAAAATATCACCAGCATTGATGTTTCATTACAGTAGACCTACAGTCAACATTTATTTTAAATTTCAAAAATGTAATTTACTTAATTTACTTGATTATTAATAAATATTTCCAAATGTATGCCTACAAATAGCACCACACCACGTTTCCTTGTTTACGGAGTGCAGATGACTGGGTGCAATGAGCGCTTGATTCTCACGTCACACTGTTTACATGGCCCGTGTCACATGACTGTAAAAAACTATGACCTGAGAAGAACAAAGCGTGCAGAATGTAGTGTAAACGGACTGTGAAAAAAGTTTGTAAGTGATGCAGCCACCCACGTTTCGTAATATCATTTCATTATCGATACATTTAAAAAAGTATTGATACCAAAAGAGTAGATAGTGAGTATCGATCCCACAGTATCGATTTGCCCATCGCTAATGCAAATCAAATACTTATTTTGACTATAGTGGTCCTGAATGAACTAATGTAATGCAGAACTTTATGACACTTTGTACAACGGTTCAGCTGTGCTGAAGATGCTATGTATATTTATTTGCCCAATTTGCCCAAAGTTGGCTGAATAAGACATTACTGAGACCATGAATGGGAGTATCTGTGCCAGCGCAGCAGCCTGCTTAATTAAGGTAACACATGAGATAAGCTGTGTTCTAGCTATGAACTCATTTATTGTTGTACGTTTTAGAGGTGGCATACTGGCAGCTCAACTCAATTGGCCAAATTTAATTTAACCACTGTGTTTCCCTGTCATTGCTTTTATATTGCATTTTACCCAGTTTTAAATTAATACATAGTGAATGCACAATGCCAGTTCCATGCCAGTAGATTAGTCCCATGTCACAAGCCTTGTCCAGAAGTAGCTTCTATAAATACAACAATGGATTGAGTGCTACAGTACAGCATAATGCTTACAGCATGAGGTGGAACCAGATATTCAGAGTAAACCAATGTCACTCAAATAGGCCGGGGGAACCTCTTAAAGGCAGGGTCAGTCCTTCATGCAAACGTCGAGCTCAAATGAAGACAGTATTGCTCTGCGGGCCTCACACGTCGAAAAGCATTGTGAAGCAAAGCGTAGTAGTAGTAGAAGCGTAGAAGTATCAGATCATTTTTTCACAGAGAACAGTAAGATAGCGAAATGCGAAGAGATATTTGTTGAATTTGACAAAAGGTGTATTTGCTTACATTTAACCTTCAATAGTGGTCCAGAATGAATTCCAGGCTATATGGCTGATTGAGCTGCCCTAAAGGGCAATTTGCTCCAACAAGAAAGCATTTTTCTGATTGGTAGTATATGCTTGTTTGCATGCGCAGGTGTGCACGGGCTGTAAATCAACTGTGCTTGCTACTGTACAGTACATATTTCTTTGAAATAGAGTGCAACACATGCATTGCTTTTAATTTTATGCTACATTTATGTTCTGCTGAAAACACAGATATTACTATTTATCATTCAGTTATTAATGCTTCCAGTTATGTCTGACTGCACCAATAGTTCTATTAATGTCAGTTCTGAGTTATTTATTTTACCGCCTCAAAAAAAATGTTCACCAATCAACCGTGTTTTAGCTGTATGCAAAAGGTAATATATTATTTAACTTGCATTACTTTGAATTACCTGTGTTCTGAAAGGTACTTTGATATGTATTCACTTTACCTGTCTTGCCGCACCTTGGGGCCCCATTTGAAGTGAAATTGAACCATCACATCCCTCATTGCCCTGCACCCATCTCTCTCATGTGGAAAATCAGCGGCTGAGACTCAGCTGTCAATCATAATGGAAGACTGACTCCTGCCTGTGATGCTATCAATAATGAAACGGGCAATTTAACCTCTCTCTCCCCCTCCCCCCCTCTCTCTCTCTCTCTCTCTCTCACAGTCATTTGTGTAAGTTCTTCATGTACATTGCCACAGACTGGTTTTGTTTTATTCTGACACTTCTCTCCCACTATGCTAATGTATCAAACTGTATACAGGTTTCCCCCTATGTGATTGTGAATACAGTCCTTCCTAAATTGAATATTACCACTGTCACGTCAGCGTGAAAGGCCATTCAAGTCTGGCAGTTTTCTTTTTGATGGATGTACCAGAAATGCCAGAAACAAATAGCCCCTGCTTCACTAAGTAAAAGCATGACAAATACGACTATCTGCAGTAATGGTGAATGGGTTTTAGCATTTTCCATGTGATGCTTTTTTGGTTTGGTGAATTATTGATGTTATGGAGGTACGATTAGTCTTGATTATGATCCCAAGTCTCTGTTATAGTACCTCCGCTATTCTCAAATCTTGATGGATGGGTCCCTGGCAGCCCTAACATGATGGACTCTGTATTATCTTGATTGGCTTGATATTATTGTATTTTTTTTCTCCAATGTTTTATGTTAGCAGTTTATTTGCAAAATGGCAATGCTATTCTCAGAGCTTTTAAGCCTTTCTAGCTGTTTCTAGCTAACCAGGTAAGCCCCACCTGGTAAGAGGGTGGCCTGGATGATCTTTACTTAGTCCTACATCCTTGACCCCTCTTCTTCAAGGTTAGAGAGCATATCACAATGGAGAGAGAGAGATAGAGAGAGAGCGAGAGAGAGAGAGAGAGATTAAGTAGAGGAGGCAAAACATTTATTTTCATGTATCCCTTCTCTCTGACTTCACTGCAAAAAATGCCCTATCAAATATAAGTGCAAATGTATTAGTTATGAGCTTTCTTATGTTTAAAAACAGCAATTTTCACTTACTGCCAGTGCAGTAAGTGAAATTCACTTGATAAGATTTCTTAAATTAATTGCATTTACTTAATTTAAGTCACTAGATAAGCCATTTATATTAGAAACAAGTCCAAGTAGATTTTAAAATCTAAAAACAAGATGATCTCACTAAATTAGATGTTCGTTTTTGCAGTGTTACAGCTCCCTGTGGTTGATTAAGGCACCTGGTAGGGAAGCCAATCAGGCCTGTTCCTAATGAATACGTATATCAGCAGGCCGAGCTATACAAACTGCAGTAGGCTCATTGAAATGTGTGGCTGGACGTGAGGGTGTAAATGCCTGAGTGTATCGGCCAAAGTACAGGGAGAAGCCGATCCTTTTTGTGTTATGCATGCCTGGTCCGGGCCGGTTAGTGTTTGCTATGCATTAGCTGGCTTCTGTCTCTGTCTTTGGAGACTGGCGGCATCTGCACACAATGTCTCGCTCGACCAAGTGAGACAGCAGAGAGGGGGCGGGCCTGGGAGGGAAATGGTGAGAGATAGAATCCCGAGAACTCGGAGGGAGACGCGGATGCCAGAGGCAACAATCTGGAACAAATATCTGTTTCGTTTGCTATTTATCACCACTGGAGGCGATACAGTAATGATTCATGAAAGCGTTTCCATTTGCAGAACTACAGCGTCTATGTGTGTCGTTCCTGCTCAAATAAACAAATACGTGAGAAGCACTCAAACAGCAGTGGCTAGTCCACTCAGAAAACGTGCGCCCCCGCTGGTCTACAGCTGTTTTCACTTAAAACTCACTCACTGTGGGTTGTGTAAACTCAAAATTAGCTCGACGTACAACATTACGCTTGTACGTGTGTACAGTAGACGGAAGGGCTGCCCCTTGGCCTCATGACAAGACGGACTGGTATGCTGTCCCATGCTGTTTCACAGATGTGTTGAATTGGCTGGCATAGTGCATCACGACTCCAAATAGTAGCCTACGCCATGAGGATAATTATATTGACATTTGTAGTGCACTGTGTGAAATATATACTTTAGACATAATAGCTTTCATGTCAGTATATTTCAAGGGTTCTAACATTATTCAGACTGTACTGTAGACTACGGAGCATAGAGAAGGTTTGGCAATGGAAAACACCCGAACAAAGCAGTGTATTAAAAATTAATACATTTAATAAGACTCACGTGGGCCAAGGCAAACCGCTTTAACCACAGCAGACAAATACAAACCTAGATTATTTTAAGTTATATTTAATAAACAATGTTATGACAACATATCAGAGTGATTACAAGAGCATCAAATAGTTCCTTTGTCATATTTTCATGTTTAATTTTCTTTATGATCAAAAACCTTTTTTTTTTTTTTACTGCATTTGGGTCAAAAAAGTTGAAGCTGGAATTGAATAAGAAGTGCCACTGGAACTTCAAAGAGGACTCTCTTGAACATGATGCAATTGATTGCAATGAAATAGCAACTGCAGCAACTGGGCCTCAACATGCAGGTAATTTAAAAGAGAGCCATGAGTCCTGCCTTACAGCATTGTCAATAACCAGTGCTATTATCACCATCTGATAGAGTGATATCAGATGGTGATTGAAACACTATGATTAAAAAATACTTCTTACTTTTTCACATTTCACAACGCTTCTTTCTGGCAACATTAATATTTGAATGAGATCAAATTTGGTTGAAATTTTAATTGTGGCAAAAGTGGCATTTCTTTTTTTTTCTATTTTTTTGGCCTTCTTACTTTTATTTTGAATATAATCATTTTAGAATGTTGCGAATATAGAGAATATAACACAAACAAAGCCAGGAGTTTATATTCTTGCAGACAAAATACAGGCGCATACGAATAACTGATATTTTCATTACAAGCTCAAAGTTTTGCTTTCAAAGAAAATACATCTGTCTATAAGAAATCATCTTAAAGGGTGTTGTTCAATTATAGATGAACTCCCCGTTTTCTCCAAACTGCCTCTAGTTATTACATTCAAGAATTAATTTGAAACATGAAAAAGCTGGTATCATTGACATTGCCTGTAAGAGGTCTACTTCACTTTAGAGATTAGCCATCTATCAGCAGTAGTCGGAAATTATTCATTTTTCCATCTGTTTGATTGATGCTAGATGCTTGAAGTAAAAGTGGGTAGCGGGGTATGAAAACCTCCCACAAAAAATGTTTTACTAAATAAAGAAAGAAAACGTAAACAGGGATAAATGGTAATCACTGTGCCCGCATGCATCAAACATTGTTTGCTACAGCATTCTGAAGAGAGCTGACCTGCATATGCACAAGAAGGAATGTTTGTACACTTAGCTATTTACCATAATATGCTGTGAGCTGTTTTTCAGAAGGAGGAGAAAGAACCCCTCACTTTGAGATAAGCAGGCCTTTGTTTTTTAATCAAAGCTAGGTTTTTATTCCAACGATGAACGAATGACTGCTAATGCAGCCAGAGCCTTTAGGGATCAAACTTCAGAAGCACTACTATACAATATAAAACCATTTGTTTTTCTCTGACCATAATAAATACATTTTTAATACTAATAACATGCTCACAGCAAGTCTCCCTGGTCCCTCAATGAAGTATTAGTGGCAGTGTGGTGTATGATACCCTGGTTAAAACAGTTGATCTCATAGGATGTTATTCTTCTTTCCCCTGTGACAATAACAGACGATTGTGATGCATTTTAAAGCTACACCCAGCAACACTAACAGCACACATACAGCTTTAAAGGTGTGTACACCGCATAACCGAACACTTGGCTTACGGTAGCTGCTACAGGAGCAATCAGGGTTCAAGTTATGTGGGAGCTGAGCACCAATAACAAGGGTGGTGAGAGCTCCCATGAAAGCAGTAAAATCATACTTCTGAGGGGGTCGCTAATACATTACCAACAGCCATTATTTAAATCTCAAATAAAGCATTCTCAATGGAATGAATATTATTTATAATAACAAGGTAAATACGGTAATATTTACGTGTTTTCCAAAAGAAAATGCACCCTTTTCTCATAAATGACAACATGGCTGCATTTCACCACGAAGCCACTTTGGGGGCATGGGCACAGTAGATTATTAATATAAACTATGCTTGTTGAGAGCGCGTAAACACAAACCCATTTGGAAGAAGAAGACACTACATGATGCATCAGCCAGCATTATCTTTATAATATATTAAGTTGTAGTACAGAATAGCTGCCATGACACCTAACAAACGGCAACTGCTGCAGACAGGGTTAAAGAAAAAAGGCTGCTGTCTCAAAACAATGGATCACTACAGCTGTTGTTCCAGAACCATGGACAGCTATGTTTGTTGTGTATCTGGGATGCCGTGCATGGTGATGGTTAAACAAAGTTGGCTGCTGTATGTGTTGTGACCTGCAGTGGACCTCTTATTGAGAAGTGAAGTCTCTCTCTCTCTCTCTCTCTCTCTCTCTCTCTCTCTCTCTCTCTCTCTCTCTCTCTCACACACACAGAATGTGAACATGGATATATCATTATTATTATCCGATTGATTTGATGTTCTCAAAACAATCAGCGCTCATTTAAATGATTGACGACCTGACGTGAAGTTGTGAACCTGTACGGCCTACTGTTGGGCTTTTAAAGTTAGCAAACCAAAGAGTCTAATATAATTAATGCAGATTTTACGTTAGCTAAGTAAAAGTTACCTGACTCTGGACTTGTTTTATTTTTGTGGCTATAGCCGATACGCGCGCAGGCGCTATAATTGTCGTTAAAGTGTTACAGCAATATAATAGAACTAAATGATGTAGTGTTTTAAGTTAATTACTACTAGTTGGCTATATGGCAGGATAGCTTCCTTGCAGTTCGTCATGAACTCTTAAGTGATTGAAGTGAATTGTTTTACTCTGTATTGCGCACTTGCGAACTGTGATTCTTGAGTTGCAGGCTGCCACAGTGCCACAGTTCACGCTATATAATCATCAGCGCTCATTCGAACGAAGACATTCTCTTATTTCTCTATTTACAGAGAAAATCAAATGTCCTTTCAAAGTTTTACTGAAAGAACAGAAATAGAACAGAAATAGGTAGCCACCAGCCACTTTGTTTTGGTGTGGGGTCAGTGATTCTGCCGTGGCGCAGCACCACACCAAAATGAACTCAGAGGTATCACGTTCAATGTTGTTGCTCTCATGATAGCATGCACCGCACGGCATTTTTCAAGTATAACTTTGTACAGTATTTGTTTCACCTTCAGTGTGCAGATTGCACCTGGCAATGTTTGTTTGATTGTCCACACTGCAACCAAAATGTTTATATTTTCAGAGTGAGGAAGGAAAACACTTGGTGTAGCTGAACCTGTACGGTTATAAAACTGTGGCGTGGTAAATCCCGGTTAATAGCGAAACCGGTTAATCGCTGCATCCCTATGCACGACGACCAAATACGTAACTCAATGACAAAGTCGGACTTAAACTTACACTGAGGAATCCGGTGTGAAACTTAACAACATGAGCTGGCTGTTTGCAGGTCTTGTAAATCTGTTTATAAAATAAATACAAAATAAAATTAATAAAAAATAAAATTAATAAAGCCACTGAAGTGAATAAATAAATCAATGCACTAACGTCACACCAGTAATTACAGATACAGAGATTGAGTGAAAACTAAAATTGACTTCCTCACTTCCGGATAGTGCTGTCGAGCTTAAACGAGTGTATGTATCAGACGTTCAGCACAGAGTTGCTTATGGGGCGTAATTCTAATGGACAAAAGAGTGCGAGACTACTTAGGCTCAGGCTTGTGTTATATAGGCCATAAGACCTACTGTATGCTTTATGCATGCCGTCTCTCTCTATATGTCTGGGAAGGTCTTTTAGAAGTCACCACTAACTAGAGGCAGGGGAATAGGCTGTCTGGGTTCACCAAAAAAAGGAAAAGGGGTCTCTGAGGAGGCTCCATCAGTCCATCAGTCCCTGCTACTCACACTCCATACCAATTCTCTTTCATGTGGACAATTAGCATCAGGTAATGCTGCAGTCCACCACTTTGAAGTCCAGATATTAAAAGAGGAGACCATGCATGACTGGCATTGGGATCACGCGCGCATGCATTGCATCGGGTCTCACCAGAATTGCAAATGCAAGCAATAAGAACAAAACTAGACCAAATTCGCCAACTTGAAACATGATGGTTATATTTTAAGCTCTCAAAGCCTGCCAATTAATCAGTTATGACGTTTGATTTGTCAAATTCAACATCGTCATATTCCATAAAAGGCAAGCTAATGGTGCAGTGGATTTTATTCTATTTAACTTGAGCTCTACGTTTCTTGGGGTGTAGTCTCAGCCTCTTCCGTCACATAAGCAACTCTGTGCTGAACGTCTGATACATACACCCCTATAACCCCGACACAGGACTCTCCAACTTTCGGGCTGTAAAGGCCAACGCCCGCTGAAAGCTTCAACGAGCGTCAAGAGACGCCAGAGTTTTAGAACTAGTTATGTTTAATGGGGTAACGCCCACCGGCAGTGTCCGACAGGCGTCGACGCCAAGGTTTAGAACGCAGTTCTATTTCTTCATGAAGCCATGAACATGCGTTGAATAGCTGCAGGTTTCTGAGCTCCTCCGTCAATTTGACTTCACCTTTGAAACGTTACATTCCTTGACGCACCGCCGAACAAAGCCGCCAGTGGGGCAGCGGCCTTAATGCTGTCGATTTCCATCGGCTGTCTGCGTTGCCACTCGCAAGTATCCATAACGCTAGCTTTATTTACTCATTTAAAATGAAGCATTCATTTTAAACAGTAAAAGTGTCACTGTTGGAAAAAGGACCTCAACACAGTGAGCCCTGAGTGGTGCAACTCTGATCTACAATAGGCAGATCATCAGCACCGTTACATACATGGCAACTATGGAGGACCAGGACTGCCATAATAATAAATAAATAAACATATAAATAATTAAATAAATATAAAAATAATTGAAAAAATAATTACATTTTTGTATTAAAAAAGGCTATTTATTTATTTATTTATTTATTTGTGCATTTCTACATTTATTTATTTAATTATTTTTCCATACATTTATTTATTCTAAAATGTATTTATACATTATTATGTGTTTTTATTTATTTATTTCCGTATTTCCACATTTCCTTGTTTTATTTATTTCCGTATTTCCGTGGCCGTAAATCTTAAGAAGGTAGGCGGTCCTACCTCAGGCCACAGCCGGATTGGTTATAGGGGTGTGTTTGGAGCTACTACTACCGCC